>PVLC010003080.1:82055-102055 GCA_004027655.1 Graphiurus murinus
ACGCTTGTAATCCCAGCATTCGGGAGGCTGAGACCGGAGGATCCGGGTTCGCGGCCAGCCTCAGCTACCTAGTGAGGCACTCTGCAACTTAGTGAGACTCGGTTTCAAAATAAAGAATAAAAAATAGGGCTGGGGGTGTAGCTCGGAGGTAGAATGCCCCTGAGTTCAATCCCCAGTACCGCAAAAAAAAAAAAAAATACATAAAGGCTACCCACATGCCTGTAATCTCAACTACTAGGGAAGGTGAGGCAGGAGGATGGCCAAGTTAATTTAGGGAGATTACTATGTTGACGCTTTTTTTTTATTTATAAGGATAAGGATGTAGCTCAATGGGGTAGATGGTTCCTGGGATCAGTCCCTGGTCCTTTTAAAAAATAAAGTAAAAAAGCTGGGCGTGGTGGCACACACTTGTCATCCCAGTACTTGGGAGGCTGAGACTGGAGGATCTGGGTTCGTGGCCAGCCTCAGCTACTTAGTGAGGCCCTCCGCAACTTAGTGAGATCCTGTTTCAAAATAAAAAATATTAAAAAATAGGGCTGGGGGTGAAGCTCGGAGTTAGAAAGCCCCTGGGTTCAATTTCCAGTACCGAAAAAAAAAAAAAAAAAACTTAAAAATGTATAAAGGGTCAGAGGCTAAATCTGTTATTTTTCAACAGAGTATAGATAAAGCATATTGCTTTATTCATCCTACCCAGAAGGCTGAGCAAAATCTGAGTAAACCTAGGTAATCTTTTTTAGGGCTGGGAGTGTAGATCAGAGGTAGAATGCCCCTAGGTTCAATCCCCAGTACCGCAAAAAAAAAAAAAAAAAAAAAAAAAAAAAAAAAAAAAAAAAAAAAAAAAAAAAAAAAAAAAAAAAAAAAAAAAAAAAAGATTACCAAGAGGAACCACAAATACTCCAGAGAGTATACTCCTGCTAGATGAGTACTTGAAAGAAATCTTTAATTACAAGGCCACAGTCACTATCTGTTGCAATGATTCCCTACATTATCATTTCCACACAATAAAATTTCAATATTCAATAAAGGCCTTCATTTGTCATGGAAAGGATGTTGGAATAAAGTAACAAATTGTGATTAGTAATTAATAAAGAATTAAAGTCTGTTTGACTACCATGATCATTCAATAAAGCCTGATTCTAAAGTATCTCAGCTCCTCATTAGCAATGGCAACAAAAGGAGGTGTGAACTAGAATTTCATTTCACAGTATGGAAAACGGGTCTTGACCAGAAAGTATTATGCAGGTAGGATAAGGCCAAGGAGGTGGTTCATTTTTAAAAGGTAAGGTGAGTAATTACTAAAAGAAAAATTATCTTCAACATTTGATTTGAACTTACAACACTGAAATATATTCAATTATCAATCTTTTCATGTAGAATTAAGGCCTTTTCATAGAGGCTCATCAGCTTCCTTTCATAAACTACATCCTTAACGTATTCTCTATTATCATCAATTTCATCTTCTTGAGAGAAGAGAAACCAGAGACACCTGAAAAACCTTGTAATCCCAATACTTGGGGGGCTGAGACCTGAGGATCCGAGTTCGCAGCCAGCCTCAGCTACTTAGTGAGGTTCTCGGCAACTTAGTGAGACCGTTTCAAAATAAAGAATAAAAACAAGACTGGAGGTGTAGCTCAGAGTAGAATTCCCCTGGGTTCAATCCTCAGTACCACAAACAAAAAACAAACAAAAAAACAGCCGGGGGGGGTGGTAGTACACGCTTGTAATCCCAGTACTTGGGAGGCTGAGACAGTGAGACAGGAGGATCACAGGTTCGCGGCCAGTCTCAGCTACTTAGTGAGGGCCTCCACAACTTAGTGAGACCCTGTTTCAAAATAAAGAATAAAAAATAGGACTGGGGGTGTAGCTCAGAGGTAGAATGCCCCTGGGTTCAATCGCCAGTGCCCCCCCAAAAAGGAAAACCATATGAATCCTCCAGTTTTTGGTTATTTTCTCCCTGTAGGCTTTCAGTTACTCACCTACGCTGAATTCAGTAGCAATTTCTGTACCTGTTTTATCAACTAATGCAAAAGATTTCAGAATTTTCAGAGAAAGATCTTCCTTCTCACATGCACATCTGCATTTACATAATTTTGGGGGGTACTGGGGGTTGAATCCAGGGGCATTTTACCTCTGAGCTCCATCCCTAGCCCTATTTTATTTTAAAACAAGGTCTCACTAAATTGCTATGGTTGGACTCAAACCTGTGATCTTCCCATCTCAGCCTCCCAAGTGCCAGGATTATAGGCAGTGCCACCATGCCTGGTGTACATGAAATCTCACTAAATTGCATTTACAATAGCAATCATGGCTGGCATAGATAATTTTGGGAACAAATGCAAATAACCCTTTGGTAAGAATACAATCCAACAGACAGAAACGAAGGGCAGTTTAGAAACCAATGCTTAAGTCAGGCATGGTGGTGAACACTTGTCATCCCAGTACTTGGGAGGATGACAGAAAGATCGCAGGTTTGAGGACAGCTTCAGCAAGTAGTGAGACTCTCAGCAACCTAGTGAGACCCTGTTTCCAAATAAAAACAGAGCTGGGAGTGTAGCTTGGAGGTAGAATGCCCCTGAGTTGAATCCCCAGTACCACAAAAATAAAAATAAGAAAGAAAAGAAGTCAATGCTTTTAATGATATTCATCATTTGTCTCAATGATCAAATTGTCTAAGGTCTCAAACTGTGTGTCACCATTTATGGGCAAGAAATATGAAATGAAGTGGGGCATGGAGATGCACACCTGTAATCCCAAGTACTGAGGAGGCTGAGGCAGTAGGATAATGTGTTCAACATTAGCCTGGACAACTTAGTGAGACCCTGCATCAAATTTTAAAAGGTGGAAGGGGGGGCTGAGAAAATGCTCCTGAGTATAATCCCCAGTATCACCAAGTAAACAAATGAATAAATAATAAAAAAATAAAAAGGGCTGGGGATGCAGCTCAGTGGTATAGCACTTGCCTAGCATGTGCAAGGCCCTGAATTCAATCCCCAGTACAGCAAGAAAAAGAAATATGAAACAATTTTGTTAATCACTGCTTAAATTACGATATTATGGGATATTAGCCAGGCGTGCTGGTGCACGCTTGTAACTCCAGTATTAGGAGGTTGAGACCGAAGGATCGAAGGTTCGAGGCCAGCCTCAGCTACTTAGTGAGGCCCTTTGTAACTTAGTGAGACCCTGTTTCCAAATAAAGAATAAAAAACAGGGCTGAGGGTGTGGCTCAGAGGTGGAATGCCCCTGGGTTCAATCCCCGGTAGCAAAAAAAAAAAAAGACATTATGGGATATTGCTTTCAGTGGAAAAGTCATACAAGCAGTCAGTCCGACTTACTTAAATCCCATACAGCCACTCTTCTTGCCCTATTTGCTGGCGCTCCACTCCAGACGCTTCTCTGCTGGTCTCAGGGGAGCAGACAGGAAAAAAAAAAAAAAAAGATGCTGGGCAAGCAATGGGCTCCTAAGTGAATAAAGGCAAGACCTGAGAAGTAGAAACAACTTAGAGACAATTATCCCTAGGGGAGCCTTGTTTATGATTCTGAACTTCCCCCCTTCGCCAGCACTGCCTGGCCTCATTCACTTTCCTGGGCTACCTGATGGCTATCTCACCAAGCAATCAATCTATGTTAACATTTCTTTTTTTCTCTTAGTACTAGGGATGGAACCCAGAGGCATTCTATCACCAAGCAACACCCCCAGGCCTTGTTATTTTTCATTTTGAAACAGGGTGTCTCTAAGATGCTGGGGCTGGCTTCTAACCTGGGAGACTCCTGTCACAGTCACTCATGTACTGGGATTACAGGCTGCACCACCACACCCAGCTGAACATTTTTTTTAAATAATAATAATAATATAGTGCCGGGCGTGGTTGGTGCATGCTTGTCATCCTGGTACTTGGGAGGCTGAGACAGGAGGATCCAGGTTCGCGGCCAGCTGAGGCCCTCCACAACTTAGTGAGACCCAGTTTCAAAATAAAGAATTAAAAATAGGGCTGGGGGTGTAGCTCAGAGGTAGAATGCCCCTGGGTTCAATCCCCAGTACCACAAAAATAAATTAATTAATTAATTAAGTCATATGCTAAAATGAAGAATTTGGGAGGAAGAGGTAGGAGATTCTGAACACTGAGGAACTGGAAAGATGGGGGATCACAGAAAGAAGGGGACACTGAAAGAGAGGGGCACCATAATATGAAAAGGGGTACAAAAGGGGGCATAGGGAATCTCAAAAATAAAACTCACCCTTTTCAAATATAGCCTAGGCTCAGCCCTGCACCAAGAAAAGAGGAAGGAGTTTTCTGCATTATTCCTAAATCACATGGCTTATAGCTACTTCCAGAGCTCAGAGTCAGACTAGTTAAGCAACAGCTCATCTGCAATGTAGATTATGTAGAATTTGCAAAAGGGGAGCTACCTTGAGGACTTAACCTCTATTCATAACATGTTCCCAAAGAAGCAATTTCTTGGCGATATAAGAAAGAAAAAGTCTTGCCGGGTGTGGTGGTGCACGCTTGTAATCCCAGCATTTGGGAGGCTGAGACCGGAGGATCCAGGTTCACAGCCAGCCTCAGCTACCTAGTGTGGCCCTCCACAACTTCGTGAGACCTGATTTCAAAATAAAGAATAAAAAATAGGGCTGGGGGTATAGCTCGGAGGTAGAATGCCCCTGAGTTCAATCCCCAGTACCGCAAAAAAAAAAAAAAAAAAAAAGTCTTCACAACACTTTTTAGAATACACCATGCTCCTACTATCCACAGAACTAAAAGAATACTCAGAGCACATTTTCAATTCAGAAGAGACAAAGAAACTAAAGTTACCATTTGCAAGAAAAAAGTGGTTCCATTATATCTGTCATCACTATCTTATGCAATGTCTCAACCTTTGCTAATCTGTGACTCTTTTGGATAAAAATCTCACACCATGTAGGGATTGGAGTACACCTCTACCCAGGGATTCTGTGTGGATCTCTGCCCTAGTTAGATGAAGCTTGAGGATATACTGTTATCTCTCTTTCTGCTAACCACAATTTTGTAGATACCTTTTTTTTTTCAGTTCGCTGTAGGAAAAGGGAGGCTTTTGAACATGCTTTTTCAGTTTACACATATACCCAGAATATTCTTATATGGTCCATCCAGGAGTCAACCTCTAACATAGTAGATTCTCCACTTTAGAGCAAACTACATCTCAGACCCTAGCAATGATGTCCCACAGTTCCCTAAAGCGAGTGTGCCCTAAAACAAATTCATCTTCTTCCCATCTCTTCCCATTCTACCATGCCTGCTCTTCCTTTTTCCATTTAGTTCCCACCTTAATTCAATCAATAAGCAAGGTCAACAGCTTCTATATCCCACTCGTCCTCCTCTTTTCCATCCCTAGTACCACTGATCTAATTTAGAGGCGCATTTCTTATCTCTGCGAGGATAAATTCTCTGGTTTTCCAGCCTCCAATCTTACCACTTTCAATCATTTCTCCTCACTGTTTTAAACCTCTGGATCCAGAGTCAAAAACTCAAGTGCATACACATTCTAAGCAGGTAACATAATTGAGAGATGCAGGTCAGTGGAAGAAAAGAAATGTCACCGAACACTAGACTCTGGCTGAAATACACGAGGGGTGGATAGTGGCAAATCCAAGAGCACAAGGCCCATTCAAATGAGGCGGGTGTTATTCAAGTATAGTGGACTGCTGCCAGCCATGTAGGGACATGGGCCCTGTATTATAAAAATTAGTTTTCGAGAGAAGCCGGAGATTTGGATTTAGATGTGTAAATTCCCAATTCTTAAGGATTGCAAGCTAACGAAATTTTAAAACCACAAGGTCAACACCGAAAGCCAAACGAAACAAATCTTTGGGCCAGATATGACTTGCGGGGCTGCCATTTTGCAAACTGTGTGTAAGATTAGCGGTTCTCCAACTTTAGAGTACAGAATCATCCAGGAAGGTTCTTAACGCAGATTCCTAGGGCCCACACTCAAAGGATTCTGATTCAGTAGGTTCACTGGGGCTCCAGAAGCTATTTTTTTTAGCCAGCTTTCCTGGTGGCTTTGAGGCAGGTGGTCCTAAAACCACTTTTAACAAATCTGTGTGAAAGGGGATCTAGAAGATTAAAGGGAATGAGAACAGTGGGAAAATGGAAATTATATTTCTAATGCATTTAAAGTACTTGAAACATTCCCATTTTAACACTGTCCCAGGAGCGCACAAATTAGTTACCATACTTGTTTCAACTTTGAACAGCAATTCTCATTCATAAACATATTTTCAATAAATATATAAGTTCTGTGAGAATTATTAAGAAATAAAATTTTCCAACATGCTACACACTTTAGATCAATAGTGTGGTGATGGTTATAAGTGGCATTAAAATATAAGGCTGTCTTCTAAAAAAATCAGATACATTTTGTTTACTAAAAATTTATTCTCATGGTACTATTTGTATATTTTGGGGAAGTCTACATGAAAGAAATTATGTATAGTAGACCTTTATAGACTCTTGTAAGAGCAATCATTGCTCATTAATTGTATGCTTCTTAAATTCTAATTTCCTGCTGGTACATATTTTCTTAAAATAAAACATATCCATGCCATAAACTTTTATATTTTATTTGATCCAGTCTATATGAAAATTCTAAAATAGAACACACTATAATCCATGGATTCATAAAGGCTTAAACTCTTCTGTTTTGAATTTTAATGCTTTGTCCCTTGGCAAGCATGCATGCGCACACATGTGTGTGCATGTGTGGGTGTGGGTGTGTGCGTGTGCGCACAGGGGACAGGGAGAAGTTCCTAGTGACCCCATTCCTAGCCTATCCCAACCCACATTATTAGTCTCTCCTGTCTCTAAATTCCAGTCATTCATATGGCACTTACACCAAATACTGAGATATGTACCAATTTCATTCTCCTTCAATGTTGTAAATTCCTTGATACCAGCACCTACATCTCATGACCGGAAATTGAACCGTACCACAAGACACAGCAAATAAAGGAAGGACATCTGTGGGAAAATATGGCCCATACTATTTAGCAAAAAGGAAGAAGGGCCAGGAGCATGGGAAAAGCTCCTGCCTATCAGCCCCATCATTTTGCCAAGGCAGACAGAAGTCAGGGCCAGTGAGAGAGATGCCTGAGAAGGAGATCGTTCCCAGCACCACGACACTGATGGGGGTCGCTGAGAAAGAAACCAACAGAAACTGCTCCCACTCGATTGGGTCTCCAATTCCCAAGGCAACCTCAATGGGAAGGGGGAAGACAGGCCAGGCGGTATTTTTGGTTGAGCATTCCAGGGGAGCCCCTGCCCCAGGGCCTTTCATATGGCCATGTATTTATAACTCAGGAAGTTCCTGTCCTCTGCATTTATAGTAAAACTCTGCGAGTTTGGAGAGCGCAAAAGGGATTCTGTAAGAATCACAAATCTCTCGTGAGAAAGTTGTCTAACAAAGGATGATTCATGTTCAAAAGACCTGTGTCTTTTTTGGAATATTCTGTAACCTAACAAGGAGTTTGAAATTTTTCTCAGTCTATACCTTGTGAAATAATGTTCTGTCTCTAGAGCTATAAAGTATGGCTCAAAAGAATAATCATTCACTTTCAGTAAAACACACGATGGGTAATATCTCTAAACTTGAGAAATAGAAAATAACTACAAAACATTCAATTCTGGCCTAGGCATCTTTGCCTTCAACTAAACTAATACACCCAATAACGTTCTCCTACTTCTTATCTCAAATTCATATGGAACCCTGTTCCTAATTTCCCTATATTAAATGCTGCAATAATGAAACTAAGTTGACAGTGTCTCTTAATACAAGTCTTACTTGTTTAAGTCAATTACCTTTTTTTGGGAGGGAGTACTGGGGTTTGAACCCAGGGGCATTGTATATCTAAGCTATACCTCTAGCCCTTATTTCTTTTCTTTTAAACTAAGTCTTGCTAAGTTTCTAAGTTTCTGAGGGTCTCACTAAATTGCTGAGGCTGGTCTGAAACCTAAGAGCCTCTTGATTCAGCCTCCTAAGTACTGTGAATTACAGGTGTGTGCCACCATGCCCCACTTGAATTAATTACCTTAAGTGGGGGACTGTAGTTCAAGTCACAGACCTAAGACTACTTTGTAATAGTCATGAGCAATGTATCTCTTATTTTGTCAGAGAAGAGTCATACAGGAAAACAGAAAAAAAAAACAAGAGCAATACTTTAGTGAGAATAACTTTACCTAGTTGTATATGTCATAAATCCTGCAGCTCTTCTTAGAATATTCCAGACACTGTAAGATTGTAATTCAGCCAAGACACAACACATTCAGTTTGACAGCGGAAGCCGCGTAATCTAAACTACCTGACCTTTAAAGCCATATCTGTGGGGTGGGGTAGGGGTGGGGGGTAACAACAAGAACTTTAGAAGCATGGATCTACAAAACAGTAGACTGGGAGCAAGGGCCAATTAAGTTGCCACAAAACTCTAAGTTATCAAAGTGTACACTATTTACAGTACATGTTTAATTTCACAGGTTCAAAGCTGTCAAATGAAAGCATGCAAAAAGGTATCAGAATTAATGGATGCCTTTATATTTACACAACAAACAGGCCAATTATCACAGAGTTTGACAAACGATTTTTCTACTTCATGATATTTCCAATTATAAAAAGTCTAAAGTAAAGTCTAATTATAAGCTCTGATCACCTCACTCCTCTCACTCCCCAGCACAAAGACTCTACATGGATTTTTGTTTTGTTTTTGGTGGTGTGTGTGTGTGTGTGTGTGTGTGTGTGTGTGTGTGTGTTACCCAGGGGCATTTCTACCTCCAAACTACACCCCCAGCCCTATTTTTTTATTCTTTATTTTGAAATGAAACAGGGTCTCACTAAGTTGTGGAGGGCCTCACTAAATAGCTGAGGCTGGTCTGGAACCCAGAACCTCCTCAGACTCCCAAGTACTGGGATTACAAGTGTGGGCCACAACGCCTGGCTTCTACATGGGTTTTAGGAGGAACTCCAAGGCAGTTAGATCAGTATTCACCTCTGACTGCAACCAATTAATCAAGCTGCACTCTGCCCATCCACATTGACCTCCACCACTCTCATGCAAGCATGGGGCCTCACTTTAACTTCCTCAAACACACCCTAACTTCTTAGCTCCCTTACAGCTGTGCTCTGTCATGATCCAAATGTTTGTGTCCCCCCCAAAAAAAAATTTGCCATGTTGAAATCCGACCACTCCCCTCCCATGTGATGCCATTAGGAGGTGGGGCCTCTGAGAGATGAATTCCTGAGGGAAAACCCCTCAGGAATGGGAGCACCACAAGAAAACAGCAGTTGGCGACCTGTGAAAGATCACTCACCCGAATTCAGCCAGCTTCCCGAACTATGAGAAATAAACTTCTGTTGTTCATGAGTCACCCGGTCTATGATACTTTGCTATAGGAGGTCAAGTTCAAATATGATACTGTTTTCACTACAGGGAATGCCCTTTTTCCACTCTAATACCTATTAAAAACAATCCCTGCATGGGAAATGGATGGAACTGGAAAACATGATGCTAAGTGAGATTAGTCAGTCACAAAAAGTAAAAAATCGGATGCTCTCCCTAAAATGTGGAAGCTGGGGAGAAAGTGGGACATAAGAGGAACTCCAGATAAAGAAGGTGAAACTTCAGATGAGCAAAGAAGGTGACTTAACTGAAGGTGATGGGGGAGGGGAGGGAAACACCCTAATGCACATGATGTATTTTCACAAACATATCAAAGTCAATCACTAAACTGAACCTGAGAAGGAGGGAGGGCGAGGGAGTGGGGCGGGAACTGGGGGAGGGTTAAATGAGAAATGTGTGCATGTATGCCTTTACCAACTTGTACCTAAGATGTATGATTACAATGCACCAATAATAATAATAATAATAACCCCTGCATTTTGAGACTTTCTACTAGTACCAATCTCCCCATGAAGCCCTCTGTAATCCTCCACTTGGAACTAACACCATCTTTGTTCCCATAGCACTTTTCACCCCTCATAGTAACACTTAGAACATTTCACCCTAACAGGCAATGTGGCCCACACCTGTAATCCCAGTACTTGGGAAGCCAAGACAGGAGGATCATAGGTTTGAGGCCAGCTTCAGCAACTTAGTGAGACCCTCAGTAACTTAGATCTGTTTCCAAAATTTAAAAAAGGGCTGGGTAAGCCGGGCATGGTGGCACACACTTGTAATCCCAGTACTTGAGAGGCTGAGTCCGGAGGATCTGGGTTTGCGGCCAGTCTCAGCTACTTAGTGAGGCCCTCCACAACCTAGTGAGACCCCGTTTCAAAATAAAGAATAAAAAATAGGACTAGGGGTATAGCTCGGAGGTAGAATGTCCCTGGGTTCAATCCCCAGTAATACACACACACACACACACACACACACACACACACACACACACGGGCTGGGTGTTTAGCTCGGAGGTAGAATGTCTTCAATCTCCAGCAAAAATAAATTCTTCCCTGCACCATAGGTTTGTAAAAATCAGATTCTCTATGCTTTTAGTGAGAGGATTTATTTATTTTAACCTCAATAATACTTATTGCAGTACTGAGGTGGGCTTCTTCAAGGCATTTATTAAATTAGATGAACTATTGAACGAGAAGAATTTCAGAGCTTGAATTTTTCCAACTGAGCAGCTTGCCTACTAACCATATATGGCTGCAAATTAGATGTTTGTGGACAACTCCCAGCCAACATCTCAAGCTCTATTACTTCTCAACTAATTTAATCCAACAAAGATGAAATGTGTTAAGATGTAGTCAATAGACTCCTAATAGAGCTTGGGATGGGAGAAAAATAAAATATAAAAAACTGTTTAAGAGATAAAATATATTTATGCTAAAAATAAAATAGAAAAAGTACAGCTCATTGGTGGATTTTAAATCTAGTCTATTCTTTATAAGATGGCAGCATGTTATCAAGAAATAATCTGTATTTTGGAATCGGAATCAGTTAACCTGAGACTCCTTTCCCTTAATTGTTAAATGCAGAAAATAACTATCTTTACCATATGTGTTTATCATGAAAATTTAGTAAGATGGTGATGTAAAGAGCCTGTAACAATGCCCAAAACACTGCAGGTGCTCAAGAAATGTTAGTTCCTTCTCTCCACCCCACTTGTGAGTGGGGGAAGAATGTTTCCTATTATCACCTGTATTCAGTTGCAAAGCAAACAATCCTCCCTCCAAGATCTTAACCTTTAAAATAACTGCCTTTACGTAACTCTACACTCAAACACGTGTTGATCCATGTCTATTGAGAATGGCTTGCCTTTTGAACCTTACCAAATTGTTCTTCATTCTCCAGGACTCAGATGAAATATTTCCTGTGTGAAGTGTCTCCTCTCCCTAGCAAGCACCGTGTGGCAGTCCCAAGAGCACTCTGCTCATGGCTACTTACTCCAGGACTTATTACTTTATACTTATCTGACCCTCTTTTCTCCCTTAGCAGAAAGACATGTACATAGCTGGTTTTATGTCCTCGGCATGCTGTTTCATACATAATAAGGATCTCATGTGTGGGGAATGATTATACAGTGTAACATACATTTGTAATAAACACAACTGTTAATACAGCCATGCATGCTGAAGGATGAAATGGCTCTCTACAGGAAATTAAAGGTTGAAGGGGAATGAACTGGTCACCTCACATTCAAGCCAGGAATAAAGAGTTTAAGTGGTCTATGAAGAAACAGAAGGAGAGCACTTAGAATTCACTGAGAAGAGAAGAAAGGACAAGAGGTTATTTCAGGCAGATGGGACAATGCAGCTAATGGCTTCATTTAAATATAGGACCAAATAGAGAAAGGAAGATAAGAAGATACAATTAGATGCTTAATAGTATCCCTAAATATAAGAATGCACTTGGGCCCGATGAACTGGGTGCAAAGTAGTCACTGACTTCGGTCAAATAGAAAAGTTAACCTTGATTCAACTGGACCAGAAATCATAAAGGGCGGTCAGTGACTCATAATAGAGAGATATAGTCTGGTGCTAAGTGAGGAAAGAGTAAACCTCAGCTTCAAAAGGTAAACTTGAAGCCAGGCATGGTGGCGCACGCTTGTAATCCTAGCATTTGGGAGGCTGAGACCAGAGGATCTGGGTTAGCGGCCAGCCTCAGCTACTTAGTGAGGATCTCTGCAACTTAGTGAGACCTGGTTTCAAAATAAAGAATAAAAAATAGGGCTGGGGGTATAACTCGAAGGTAGAATACCCCTGAGTTCAATCCTCAGTACTGGAAAAAAAAAAAAAAAGGTAAACTTGACAAACATCATGGGGGGGGGGGGGTTCAAGCTAATTTTATTTTCCCAGAAAAGCGGAAGAACATTTAAACAAACACTGCCATAAAGTATTACAGGTTCTAAGTTGTTGTTAGTAGAACTGTACCATAGCTGGGCGATGCCTGCCACCTAAAAATGATCAAGTATAGATGTGATGCAAACCCAAATGCCTGGCGTCATGCACATCCAGGTGGTATCTGAAGAGGCCAATGATTGCATGCAATTGGATATTGAGAAGAGAAGCAGTGAGAATTTGTTTCATATTGGAAGCAAGGAAAGCTGGGACTTTGGAAGTTAACAAAGAGGCAGTGGCTGTCAGAGAAGGCTACACCATGGAGTCTAAAATCATACAGATGATAAGTAAAAAGGGATCAGCATCGAAAGCTGCTGAGGTGTCAAGACACGAGCAGAAGGAACAAGAGCCTTTTATAGGCATTAGGGTGAGAATGAATATTTTCCTTACATGTCGGAAATGAGATAAGCAGTAAGAGGGATAGTTTCCAACCACAAAGTTAATAACGGTCCAATCCAGCAGGTATATGCAGCAGTAGAAAGGAAATAAGTGGTGAGAGTCAATGAAACACATGATGCTTCCTGGAAGACATGAGTAATCGGAGCCTGTCTCAAGAGAGGGCAAAAGAATCCCAGTACTTGGGAGGCTGAGACTCGAGGATCTGGGTTCAAGGCCAGCCTCAACTACTTAGTGAGGCTCTCTGCAACTCAGTGAGACCCTGTTTCAAAATAAATAAAAAATAGGAGTGGGGGTGTAGCTCGGAGGTAGGATGCGCCTGGGTTCCATTCCCAGTACCGAAAAAAAAAAAAAAAAAAAAAAAAGCATGAACGCAATATAGGGCAAAAGATGGAAAGAGAAGAATGAATGTGCAGAAAAGTCCTAAGATCTAAAGCAAGGTCTCAACCTTGGCAATCTTTCTCACATTGACATTTAGGGCTGAGCAACTCAGGTGTGTGGGATGCCCTAGTAATTGTAGGATGCTGAACAGCATCCCTGGCCTCTACCACTCGATCCTAGCAGCAGAGCAGCATTCCAATTGTAAAAACCAAAAATGTCTCCAGATAACACCAAATGTCCCCTGGGAAGCAAAACTGTCCCCCACTGCGAACCGGTAAGTAAAAAGAACAAACTTTTGGAGACAGAGGAATGCTACATCCTTCCTTATAAATTGATAATAGCACAAAACTCTGTGAGTTAGATGAAATCAAAAACAGAAGAAGGGTATCAACTCTCAGGTCCATATTTGGAGGAAATATGCATTTGTGAGGATAGAGAAGAGGGATATTTGGAAAACAGACATTTAATAAAATTCTTATTCAGCTTAATTACCAACTTGGCCACCATGTCCATCTCATTATGAGAGTTTAAGATACATTTCATCTTCTGGTTCCGTGCTGTATTGTACACAGTTCTATGAATAGAACCAACATAGAAAGTCTAACTCATTAATATTAGTGATCATGTATCAAATTACCATAATGTACCCTATAAAGATGTACAAAACAGTGTCTCACTCTTAAATTTTTTTTTAATAGATTAGCGATCATAGCAGAGTGTAGCCTGTAATCCCAGTACCTGGAAGGCTGAGACAGAGGTAAGACCCTCAGCAACTTAGCAAAACCCTGTTTCAAAAATGTTAAGTGAGATTAGCCAGTCACAGAAAGTGAAGGGACATATGTTTTCTTTAATATACGCAAGCTAGTGAGTAACTGGGATACCAGAGGGACTCCAGATAATGGAGAAGAAACTTCAGTCGAGCCAGGAAAGTGGTTTAAGGGAAGAGGAGGAGGAAGATTAAGGTTCATTATTGGAAATACTAATGCTGACTGTGTGTACATATGTGAAAATCCCAATATTAGGAAGATGGGGGGGCACCAAGTGCTGTGTGCATGTATGCCAATGTCAACATGATTTACATTATGATGTGAGACTATAATGCACCAATAAAAGCATATTTAAAAATAGGAATAAAAATAAAAAAGGCTCAGAAGTAGGATGCCCTTGGGTTCAATCCCCAGCTAAAAAAAAAAAAAAATTAGTAACCACAAGTCAAACTAGCCTGATTCTGGGCCGCTGGGCATATGGTGGTATATTCATGATTGATTTTATTTATCATATGTTTTAAAATTAAAGGGTCTTTTTCTCTTTGGGAAGGCATGAGGAAGTAGAATTCAAACTACATTATGCACTTTCATACTATTTGGCACTTAAGTCCACAGTTTAGGGCTCTATTACTTGTCACACGTCAATGCTGAAATAGTTTGTCACAACACTTTCTGCAGAATAATTAAAAAAAGATAGCACTTGGCTGACTATGCCACACTTTTATAGCAGCCAATCTTTAGGCAAAGCAGACACAGGAAGCAGCAGGAGAAGGTAGGTGGTTCTTGGCACTCCCCTAAAGAAGAAACAATGCATATCGTGTACTTGTGTAATAGGAGACAGCATTAGTTTTTCCAAAGCAGTTTTACTTCACGCAAAAGTTCACAAACAAACAGAAGGGGAATGGGGAAGGGAGGAAAAAGAGCAACTAAAAAATGAAGCCGGCAGTAGGACTTACCAAGGAATCTGTAAAAAACCACTCTCTACAAGGCTAACATACAAATGGCAAATATGTGTGTGTGTGTGTGTGTGTGTGTGTGTGTGTGTGTGTGTGTGTATTTCATCTCGGCAACCTAGCAAGATCTTGTTTCAAAACAAAAAGTAAAAAGGGCTGGTCATGTAGCTCAGAGGTAGAATGCCCCTGGGTTTAATCCCCAGTACCACAAAAAGGAAAAAAAAATTATAATATAATCAGCAACAGTAGTAAAATATAGCAGGCCTTGTGGTGACCATAAAATTATTTAATAAAGGCCAGACTGCCAGACTGCCAGACTGCTGTTTTGAAGAACTGTGTTCATGTAGCCTTAAAATCCACAGCCATGTCACTTTCATGCTCACGGCTCTTTTCTAGCAAGCGGTCACATATCCACCCCACTATTTCATGGCAGTGATTCAGATAATTTGAACATTTTTTATTTTTGTGGTACCAAGGATTGAATGCAGAAGTACTCTACCACTAAGGTATACACTTTTTTCTTTTTTTCTTTTGAGACAGGATCTCACTATGTTACCACGCACTGGCCTCGAACCTGTGATCCTCCCATCTCAGCCTCGCAAGTACTGGGATTACAGGCGTGCACTACTCCACCTGGATGGATTTCAACGTTTGATTATCAGTGGGACTAAAATGAAAAGTCCCAAAACTGTCTTCTAAATTTGCCCATAAGCATAGATAGTACAAATGTAGGCCAGGCCCAACCATCACTGGTCTACAAGATCACTAAATCTCCAGGACTCGTAGGGCCTCCAGATTAAAGTACAGCAACACTGAGGTTTAGGCTCTTAGGAATTATAGAAAGGTAGAGTTCAAAACATGGATTTCAAGCTGGGCGTGGTGGCGCACGCTTGTAATCCCAGCATTCGTGAGGCTGAGACTGGAGGATCCGGGTTCGCGGCCAGCCTCAGCTACCTAGTGAGGCACTCCGTAACTTAGTGAGACTCGGTTTCAAAATAAAGAATAAAAAATAGGTCTGGGGTGTAGCTCGGAGGTAGAATGCCCCTGAGTTCCATCCCCAGTACTGCAAAAAAAAAAAAAAAAAAAAAACATGGATTTCAGCCAGGCATGGTGGTACACGCCTGTAATCCCTGTACTTGAGAGGCCGAGAGAGGAGGATCACAAGTTTGAAACCAGCCTGGGCAACTTAGTGAGACACTGTCTCTAAATAAAGAAAAGGGACTAGGGACATAGCTCAATGCTAGAGAGCCCCTGGGTTCAAGCCCCTGGGTTGCAAGAAATAAAAATAAACCATGAATTTCATAGTCACACTGGTCTTGAATTCCAAATTCACTACTATATGTCCCAGGCAAATTACTTATGTGCCGAGCCTTTTTCATCACCTACAAACTTGATTGCTGTGAAGATAAAACGAGTTAATATTGAGGAGGATTCAATCAATCCCTAAGCATCCCTGCACATTCTTGCTGTTAGACATGGCAACACTGAAAGATGCTGACAGCATTTTATAAAGGTTATTTCCCAGGACTCTGTAGCAAATGATGTTGAGGATGAGGAGGCTGGCTCCCTCTCACTATCAAAGTGGCAAGTCCTCCAAGTTTGAGGTCCCTTTCCTGTAACCCAACTAACTGCCTACATAGGAATTATCCTGGCTCACTCATGGGATTCGAGAACATACTGAACCAGTGTGTCGTGCTGACAATCTGGCTACTGCTTTTGCAATGAATAAGCAATTGTCTTTTGTCCCTGACCCAAGAAGCTTGGGTCTTCTGCAATCATCCATGAAGAGTAACAGGTAGGTAAGTAAAGTAAAAGTCCCAGACTTTGCACAGTTCTTGACAAATATATGCAAACACTTACAATCACAACTGTGTTGTATTGGGAATCACCTTTAGATAACTTGAGCACTGTACTTGGTCACTGAACCAAGGCAACAACCCAATGATTAGGATGACCTAAAAGAGAGGCAACATTCCCTAGGGCCCCATACATTGCCCTACATGCAATGCGATGCATGGCTACAAGGGTAACTCAGACCCCAGAAAGGCAGTGATTAGCTAGGAAATTCACTCTTATGCATCCAGTCTCAAACGATAATTTTTCATAATTCCAAAGTTTCCTCTAACTAAATCCAGATGTCATCTAGTTATGTTAGGGCAGATTCCTTACTATTCTCAATAACCTTTGATTCTCAATATGTCAGAGCTAAATGGAACCATGGAGATCATCTATTTAGACTCCTTTATTTACTTTTTTGGTACTGGGATTGAAGTGAGGGGAATTCCGCCTCCAAACTATACCCCAAGCCCTTTTCATTTTTTACTTTTGAAACAGGGTCTTGATGCACTGTTGAGGCTAGCCTTCAACCAGATATTCTCCCAGCTTGGCCTCTCAAGTACTGGGATTACAGGCATGTACCACCACCTCTGACTCTCGACTCCTTTATTTTCTAAATTAAATTGACAGCCAGAGAATATGAATAAATGACTTGCCCAGTATTACATTTTTAAAAAGTAGTCAGCCCTTGTTCTGTATATTCTCTGAATATGCAGAAACAGGCTCTCAAAAAACACTTAATAGGATGGGTTCGATTTAGATTCTATAAAATAAGATATTGGGTGCTGAAGACACGAACTGGTGGTGCTAAGATCAAAATACACTTTCTCCTAGGTTATGGCAACACAGTTGTTGATAGCTGTGGACCAGAAATGCTCTTAAATAACCAAGTCAATTTCAGTAGCTGCTTTTTTTTTTTTTTTTTCAGTACTGGGGATTGAACTCAGGAGCATTCTACCTCCGAGCTACACCCCCAGCCCTATTTTTTTAATTCTTTATTTTTGAAACAGGGTCTCACTAAGTTGCGGAGGGCCTCTCTAGGTAGCTGAGGCTGGCCTCAAACCCGGATCCTCAGGTCTCAGCCTCCCAAATGCTGGGATTACAAGCGTGTGCCACCACGCCCGGCTTCAGTAACTGCTTTAACACCAAACGGTCATCCTTCTGCATATATAGTTTATGATCAGACAATAGGATATACCAATGATAATGTTTACAGAAAACAGCCAAAATGACAAGGAATAAAATGACCTTTAGAGTTAGAAACATGCAAGTAATAACCGATTTTTAAAGAAAAGGGAGGAGGTTGAAATCGGGGATTTGTAACATAAAATAATACATCTCTCGAGCCACAATTAGCTACAACAGAACTGGTAGGAGGAGTGTGGAAAATTGAGCCCAGAGTCTTATAAAATTCCTACTTTAAAATATAACACCTCCATTCCATTTTATACAGCGATATGGCCACTTAAAATTTAGTGTTTGGTCTCAAGCCAACTCAGCTTACATAAAATGGAGGATGTGCATGGCATAGAAATTCACAAGACCATCTGAAAACAGTTTGATGAAGTAAGTATAGACTGTCCTGAAGAAGTCTAAGAATTTAGGGGTTAGAGAAAATGAACAAATTCTCTTGAATGAAACAAATAAATGAAAATGCAAACTGCCCAACGTGGATAGAATCCAGGCCTTTTTTTTTTTTTTTTTTTTTGCATCCTAAACTTATTCTTCCCTTTAATAGCTTGTTTAAAGACCATTAGCTACTCAACCAAAGGGAGAGAAATGCAAGCTAATGCAGTGCCAATGAAAAACAAGCTGTGAGGGCAGCCGAAGAAAAGGTTATTTTCACTCACAAGTGTTTTATGTACACACTGACTCTTCTGGAAAACATTGATTTTGTAATGTGAGGTACCAGACTGCAGAGCATATTATTAGAGGAAATGTCTCTGCCAATTTATTTTAACCCATCTTAACTTTCTGTATGTTCCTGCCTTGTATCATGGGCAATATAAATGAAAATAAGTTAAAGTTATGACACAAACTTCCAAAAAAAAAATGTAGTCTTATCCATATTATCTGTAACCATGGGAAGCTCCGTGAAACAATAATGTCAAGAAAACTACTAAGAGTGCTAAAAGGGAGGAGCCTTAATTAGAGAAGGTAATCAACATATTGAATCTATCCTAGGCCCTCCAGGATACAGCCATCTTCTACATTTGAGGATTTCAATAATTTAAAAGTAAATGTAGTCAGGTATAGAACAATTGTGTGTGTGTATGTGTATGTGTGTGTGTGTGTGTGTTCGTTAATGAGGATTGAACCCAGGACCATTCTGTCTCTGAGCTATAGCCCCCAGCCCTAGTCTATTTTATTTTTTTTAATTTTGAAATAGGACCTCACTGTGATACTGTGCATTAGCCTCGAATCTGCGATCCTCCTGTCTCAGCCTCCAAGCACTAGGATTACAGGTGAATGTCACAACATATTAGATATATACACTTTATATTTTTTCAGAAGCAATGACAAATTAAAATTTTCAATTCTAAATGAGACATATGTCCCGTGATTGCTAAATTTCCTTCCAGGTATGAGAATAAAATCCATCTGGTTTTAAATGCAGTAACTAGCAACTAAGTGACCTTTGTGTAAATTAGAAAAAGTGGTTCAGGAAGATGTGATTTAGTAAATGACCCCAACCCCATGGTCTTATACCCTTGAGCAAAGCCCAACCATCCATCATAGCCCTGGTCTCTATTACATGTACATGCCACTAAAAATGGAAGTGTACAGCATATACTAAACTTTGCTTTCTACATAATCTTCCTAAACAGCTCCAGCCAGCATAATATGCTATTAAACATTTAAGACTTTACCTGTGATTGATTTCAAAGCTCATAAAACACCTGCATAGCTTTCCCTCCAAAGCAAAACAAAAGGAGAAAATTGTAGGGTCAGGCCCCAACAATTATCCCTCGTGTATCTGTTTTGAGGAAAATCCTCCACCTCACTGGGTGAGTAAATGGTCAGTTGAGAAGTTGTAGGGTGGAGATGGATTACAAGTCTAAATCTACTTGAGCCCACAAAGTTAGAGAAATTATATGCCTCCTGCCTCCCAGCACAGTTGCAGCACTAAATTGCTGTCTGCAAAGTAGTGGTTCTGCACAGTTCCTTTAGTAAAACTGTGTGGAGTCCAGGCCATTTGCCCAAGTCAATTTCTCATGCTTACTCCGTCCATCCCAACTCCATCACCTCATTAGTGTAGCCTGGTTTGCAAAGGTGAGCTACCCAACCAGCAAGATTCAGT
>PVLC010003081.1:0-18865 GCA_004027655.1 Graphiurus murinus
AGCATTCGGGAGGCTGAGACCGGAGGATCTGGGTTCGCAGCCAGCCTCAGCTACCTAGTGAGGCACTCCACAACTTAGTGAGACCCGGTTTCAAAATAAAGAATAAAAAATAGGGCTGGGGGTGTAGCTCGGAGGTAGAATGCCCCTGAGTTCAATCCCCAGTACCGAAAAAAAAAAAAAAAAAAAAAAAAAAAAAAAAAAAATGAAGTATACCTAGTAGAATAGCCATTTATGTTCTATGGAACACATTTTTTATTCTACAATTTAGTAAAAGAATTTGGAAAACAAATCTGAAAACCTAAGTTAGCACACACTAAGCTAAATGTAATCTTTCCATCCACTTCCTGAATTTTACACAATATTTAGCAATATTAGAAAGATAACAATACAGGTCTACAACCTCCCAGTTGCAATTCTAAAATCAAAAGCTCTGAAAACTAAAAGTTTATTTCTTAAGTCTGATGTGTCATTTGGTGGCAAAACTTAGCTTGGATAAAAGGTTATTTATACTGCTTATTTTCTCACTTAGAGAGATATTTATATGTTTTGCTGAAAAAAATCAATATATTTGATTACTGGGCATGGTCCTAGAGCCTGCTAGGAGTTTTATACTTTTCTAAAACCTAAAAACTCTAAATTTTGAACTCATCTGGCCTCAGGACTTCAGGTTAAGAAAGTGTGAACATTCCAAAATTCAAAATAACACTGAGATAAACTGCTCTTATAAATATGATGTAGAACGTTTGCTCACCATGTCATCCATTTCTTCTTCTTTACTGTACCGGGCATAATCTTTTCTTAAGGTTCTCATTAAAATCATTGAAACTAAGCCCACCAAGAAGATCACCATCATGAAGGAGTTGAAAATTGAAAACCAATGAATCTAAAATAACAGAAAATAAAGTGTTATAAACATGAGTCACAAAATTCAAAGGTTTCATGATGACAATTGAATGTTAGTAGAAAAAAAAATGTCTTAAAATCTTTTATATAAAAATCCAAACACACTGAGTATTCACTATATCAAGAGACTGGCTTTCTTAAAAGCAAGCTTCCATACACTGAAAGCATGCTATCGCCGGGCGTGGTGGTGCACACTTGTAATCCCAGTACTTGGGAGGCTGAGACTGGAGGATCTGGGTTCACGACCAGCCTCAGCTGCTCAGTGAGGCCCTCCATAACTTAGTGAGACCGTTTCAAAATAATAAAAAATAGGGCTGGAGGTGTAGCTCAGAGGTAGAATGCCCCTGTGTTCAATCCACAGTACCGCCCCCCCCCCCAAAAAAAAAGCATGCTATCATCTAAATAAATTTTCACAAATTTAATGCACCGATAAAGTACAGTCTGGCCATATGGCATATGCTATTCAGCATTACATAGAAAGAATATGGATTCTAGAGTCAAACAGGCCTGAGTTTTGACCCAGGCTCTGCAAATTTCTAGCTGTGTGGCCTCAGTTTTCTCATGGAGAAAATAATACTTACCTTGCAAGTAATTTGTAAGGTTTAATAACATATAAAAATATATAGTACTGTGTCTGGCATAGAACAGTAGATACTCAATAAATGTTAGTGCTCTCCTACCTAACAAGCAACAACCTAAAGACCTCCTTAAAACACCAAGACCAAGCTGGGAATGGTGGCACACAACTGTAATCCCACTACTTGGGAGACTGAGACTGGAGGATCCCAGGGTCTAGGCCAGCCTCAGCAACTTAGCAAGACCATGTTTTAAAATAAAAAAAAAACCACCAAGAGTAAACCATCACACTTGGGACTCAGGCCACCTTTCTGAATGATGTGCTTTACTATCTTCCAGTTAGTTCATCCTTCCATCCTCTTATCTTCATTATTCAGTCCTTCCCTTGACCTTTGTCCTCTTATTCTTCAGATCTTCTCACTTCCCTTTCAATGTCAACACTTTTCAAATGAGACTGCAGGTTCCATTTCTTCCCTCACTTCCTCCAAAATATAACCTCAACCCGCCCATCTCTCTCAAAGGCTGCAATGAACTTCTAAACAGATTCAGCAGTCAATTTTCTGCCCCTCTCCTTGATCTCCCTGCCAGTCTGCCCTTCCCTGACACTCTCCCATCCTACTTCCCCCTCTTTCATCTTCCTGCTGCTCCTCCCACCCTTTGTAAACTTTTCCAAATGTTCCAGTTGTGGCACTCTGTTATGACTTCTTGGGCTTTCAGAACCTTTAACTAGCATTTCTACGATGACAGTGACACCCTCCACCCTCACCCCCACCCAGGCCTAAGTTTCTAGCCCTCATTCATGATTTCCACTTGAATTTCAGATTCAGACTGCCCTAAAGCAAACTCATAATCATCCCTCACAGTTTAACACTGCTTCTGATTCTCCAGCTTCTACTAATGATATTACCATGTGGTTTTAAAATTTTAGAATTATCTCTGGCTCTTTCTTCTCCCTAATCCTTTCTAGGTAATAATTTTAAGCTTTTATTTTGTTGTTGGTGGTGGATCTTTGGTTTTGGTTTCTTTGTTTCTCCCCTTCTTTGCAATCTATCCTGTAAAATGTTAACAAGCAAATCTTTCTGAAACACCATGTTCATATATCACTCCTCTATTCTAAAACCAGAGTGCTATCCCCCATTTCTCTCATATCAAACCTAAACTTTTTCCTAATATTTTACATTCCCTGTAATATGCTACCTCATCTTCTCTAGTCAACCTTTCTTTCCACTATTCCCTGTACTCCAAAAGGCCTATCCCTGTTCAATGACCCACAAGCACAACATACTCACTTCCACCTGCTTTTTTCCTCACAATTTCTTCTCACATGGAATCTACTTCTATCCTCTTTTGTAAATTCTATGTAGTGTATAAATTCCAACTCAAGCAGTACCCTCTCCTGATAAAACCTCTCATTTACATGTTCATAGAAATCCTTTTGCTCTAAACTTCTACAGGTAAAGCTATAGAAAACTGAACATACAGATGTAGTGTCTTACACAATTAAGACAGATGTGAACTTAGGCTAACGTGCTGAGGATATGCACCAAGGAAAGGGAAACCAGTCCTGGCTATTACCTACACTGAAGCTTCAGGGAGAGGACACATTCTAAGGCTCTTCCTAAATAGCAGGAGGCAGCCAACTGCCTCTTTTATAAGATCATTCCTTCCTTCATTCAACAATTTGTTTATTGAGTACTCGCTGACATAATAAAGGAAATAATAACATAAATATGAACTAAAAGTATAACTTGAGATTTATAAAAGCATTCTATAGACAAGCTTTTACAAAAATTTCATTTCATTTCCACTTACCAGAAATTAATAACCAAGAAAAGGTAGAGGGGGAAAACTACATATGACTCATATCTTCTTTTATTCAGTTTATCAAATTTTTAAAGAGAAAGAATTTCTAAGTAGTTACTTTTATTAATAAGAAAGATACCTTAAATGCTAAAATTTCAAACATGAATAGAACCAGAGATCATTATATTAAATGAAATAAGCCAGAAACAAATACCACATGATCTCATTTACATATGGAATATATAAAGGTTAATCTCATAGACCTTGAGAGTACAGAGTGGTTAGTAGAGAGTGGGAAGGTTGGGGGAGGAAGAGATAGGGAGCGCTTGATCAATGGATATTAAGTTCCAGATAGATATGTATAAGAAGTTCTGGTGTGCTATTGCAAAGTAGGATGGTAACACTGTTACAAGTAACAATAATGTACTGCTCATTTCAAAAAGCTAGAAAAAAGGATTTTAAATGTTCTTACCATAAAGAAATTATAATGAGGAAAGATGTTTACACTGATTTAAACACTGTACAATGTATACACGTATTGAAATTTCACATGGTATCCTGTAATATGTAAGATTCTTATGTTTTTATGTATCTTATTAGAGATTAAAGTTTCTAATAAAGTTATTAGCTATTTTTTATCTAAGATATAAACTTTAAACAAATACCTATTATAACATACTACTAATAATGTGACATTCATATTTCTTTATTGTAAAAACTATAAAATATGGTTTCATTTTGAAATTTTTATACCAGGAAAACTACTTAAAAATAATAAAGAATCCTGATATGACAAAGGGGTTACTGACCCTAGTAACTACTGCACTTCAGCACCCTCTAGTGTTGCTAATCCTAAAGAAGTCCACATCCTTTTGTCACAAACTTTGAACACGACTGGAGACAAACAACGAACTAAACTGTACAAGCAATGCACTGAGCACCTGCTGCAAGCCAAACATAGTACAAAATGCTTAGAATATTCCAAGTGAAGATGCCCAACATCTTGCAAGCCATGATGATCCTTGCTTCGCTGTTAAGGAAGCAGAGGCTGAAGAACAGTCATCTGACCAAGGTAACGGTGAGTGGCAGTGCCACAGTGTGGTTCAGCTCTAGCTCCTAAGCCTGTGCTTTTGTCAACAAATTAGAGATAAACCCCATACTTACAGCAAATACACCCCTCCCACCCAGGAAAATGATGCACTAATTCCCCTTCCTTTCTCCTCAATTGTCAGTTTTGCATCTCCACTGATCCTGAGATTTAGCTTGTATTTGTTGATGGGGGATAAGGAATAAGGAGGCATTTCTTCCCATCTTTAATGTTTCTTTCTACTTAGAAGGATTTCCACTCTCAAAAATTCCTGATTCTTGTTCCATTTTCTCATTCTTTCTTTTCCAAGACAATGCATACATTTTGCTCTGCTTCTCCACCCAGTGGTTCTACATGGGCAGGTGCCTATGTAGAGAAGCCTCTAATAATCCAGCACTGAGAGTGCTAAGCCTATCTGATGCAGTCTTCAGTAGCAAGAAGTCTACTTGACCATGGATATAAGCCACATTCTCCAATATTAGCATCATTAGTAATAAAAGTGGTATTCTGGCTTCCAATACACTATACTCTTTATGTTATCTCCAAATTGATTTAAACCACAGTATGAAGAAGGGGTCTATGTACTTGTGAATGGTACAGTTGAACCCAGGGCCTTGCACATTCTAGATGAGCACTCTACCAGTGAGCTACATCTCTGGCCCTTTTATTGACACAAGTTCTTCTAAGTTGCCTAGGCTCGTCTTGAACTTACAACCCTTTGACCTCAGTCTTCCCAGTAACTTCCCAGGATGTGCCACTGTGCCTAGCAAGAAAGGAGTTTTACTGTTCCTCTAAAAACTCCCTATCACTCTTATGACTCCAAGCTTATGTCTGAAATCACCATTAGCTAAATCTTGAAATCTACACCTCTTAGCACAGTGCCCTACATATGGTATTTGCTCACTGTTCATGAAAATAATTTTTGCACATTTGCAATATCTTGAAATACACAAACTATTTACCTACCCTATGTTGAAAAAAGGATGGATCAAGATATTTGTCAAATCGATCTTCAAATTTTACATCTGACTTTTTCCATTTTACCTGAAAAAGATTGTTTCTCATTTGAAAATCAAGGCAAATAAATAATCTGATGAAAAAACTGAGAAGAATTTAGAAATACACACTTAGATTTAAAGTTAACTACAGACATGGTAAAAAGTTACTGAAAGCTTAAGAAGTTGAAGTAGTTATGACAAAACCAACTTTCATCTCTCTGTATTAGCAAAACTTATAATCATTTCAGTTTTTGAGGACTATTTACTACTATCAACTCACATACTCTGACCTGATAAATGTGTTAACGACAGAATTAATGGAAGCTCATGTAGTAAGTATTTAGACGAATAAGAATTTATATCTCTTTATCTTAGATTGCATTCCTTTTTACTGCAACAATCAAATTCCTTTGTAAGTTTAGTTACGCAAATATTATCTGCCAGTACTGGGTAAACAGACAAAAAGCTTGAAAAACTTTCAAAAGTGGTTACAAACAATGCATTCACTCTTGTTACTAGGAAAATAACTGGCAAAGAGAGAGGCTACCTATATATTGGATTTCTCTCTTCTTTTCACCATTTTAAAGCCTAACAGAAAAGAATTAACTTGGAAGTTGCTAAAGGGCTCATAGACTCTTATTCTGCAGAAGTCTATCTTTCCAATAACTAAAGGAAACCATGGTAAACTCTACTGCTTCAAACGTTTTCAATACAACATCAATCCTATCTGCAATAGGAAAAACAACTTGAAGTACTGCAATCTAAAAATGTAACCACCATGAAAACATATGGCTGGGTTAGTCCATCTGCTAATTAGTAGACCTTGTTAGACCTTGCTATACCTTGTTAGAGCAAATGGCACTGGTATCTAATACGATAGATCTGAGCACATCTTCTCCCTGCCTTTAGGAGGCTTATTTAGATACACTGAGGAAGTAGAATTTTAATGATACTTTGGTACAACAAACTTTAAGCTACATTTTCATTTACTAATGTTCAAAACACAATTACAAACACTTCTTCCTACATATCATTATTTTAATACTTACTGAATATGACATCTGTATTTTAGTATTTGGAACTAGTTTCACTTTTCCTTCACTAGTTAGATTAACATCAACAATTCGATTTCCATTAAAACCTATTTCAAGTTTTTTGTAGGTCCAAAGATAGTAATCTTCTCCATTTTCATCTGCTTCACCAACAATACCTACGAAAGAAAAAACACTTTATATAATACCTCAGCATTTAAAACACCCTAGAAGATAAAAACTCTTAAATTTTTTTATATAAAAGAACAATATTATTATTATCCCTCATGATTAGAACAAAGCTGGACTAAGTTCAGGCTGGACTTGTACTTGGTACACACACATTATGGTCATGCCATGGTGAAAAAATGATGACTAGCTCAGCATTACTAATCACTAATTTAATCCTCAAAGTTCATGCACTGTCATTACTATTTTCCCTGAAAATTTGATATTTTAGGAAGTATGCACATATACATAGAAGTGCTATCAAGGTTACCTAGCTACTTGTGATCAAACTAAAATTAAAAGCAAGATTTTCAGAGGCCCAATCCAGTACTTTCTCTAATAATCTACAATCTATCCATCCCTAGAAAGATTACACATGAGTGTGTGTGTGTGTGTGTAAGAAGTACTAAAACTTAAAATACCTCTTATTTGTACCTCAAGTACTCTCCTTTGGGCCTTCCCCCTATTGCCAATGCATTTCATTGAAGTATTAGAGAAAAAAATATGACCATCTCTTATAAAGAATTATTTACTTATTAACCAAAGTGATTCTCTCTACTTAGCAAAAATTCAAGGAGTATAGTTTATGTTTGGGGTTGTAGAAGGATAATAAAATCCTAATAATATCATTAAGATTTACTTATCTATCTACTCTGAAAATGAAGATATTGGGGGTAAAGACACACTTATACCAAATAAGCTTTTCTCTAAGAGGCTTTTAAAAGATTGTGAAACCTTTACCCCAAGAAAAGTCAGACTGGATTTTTTTTTTTTTCTAATAAGGATTCAGACACTCTAGGATATACAAAACTATCTCCCTAAACATGACAGACTCTGCATTCCAGTGCTAAAAAAAGATTTATTTAGACAGAAAAGCACAGTTATCACTGTTGCTAAAGAAGTCCGCAACAATAACTAGAAGGAAAAAAACCTAAGGAGCTAGACAAGAAATCCATAAGCAATGGAAAAAATAAGGGAGAAATCTACTCTCACCAGAAATGAATAAAACCTAGCCTAATTTTAGAAATCCTCAGTGAATTTCAGCACAACTTGCTTCTCTCAAAGCTGATCAAAGAAATGTATTACTGTAACACTAATTATAATCATTTATATGAAATTTTCACTATACATACCTAATTAACATGCAACATAGTAATAGTAAGACATAATTATCTTGGGATTACTTTCTTGTAAATTTCATATTAGTACAATATTAAATCTGATGTTATGTTCAGTCATTCATAGTGTGCTGCTCAAGAGCATAATAGTCCATTAACAATTTTAAGAATTAGAAGAAATATTAATAATATATAAGAGCAGATGTCCAGGAAAAAAGAAAAGAAGAAGAAAAATCACTAAGAGAAAAATGTGATCAAACATGTTGGCTACAATAGCTGGCTATGCTCTGCATTTTAAATAATTAAATCAAGTCCAATACAAATGACTTTGGGGTTACAGATAAGTTTATATTAACTATTCCATAGCTCTTCTTCATTAGTATAAATAAGCAAGAGCTAAAACATAAAAAAAAATACAATATTGGAAGTTTTAGAAAGTAACACAGGAACTTAAAACAAATCTTTCAAGAAACTATCATTCCCCCAAACCACACTATTAAAATACCACATGAGAAAGGCAGAATTAAACTTAAAATCCTATGTAGTCCCTTTAACTATACTTAAAAAAACAAGTTAAAATAAGTTATGAGAAATACGGAACAGAAGGATATTTTAGATTGTTTCAAGCACCTTTTAATTTCTTCTACACTGTATAAAAGTTATATTTGAGGGAGTTTATAAGGTTTGGCAATATCAAAACTCCTTTATGTAACAGGAAGCCATAGAATTGGTATAAAAATCATTCTATGGAAATAGTGAAAACACATCTACTTCATGACCCAGTATAAAATCACCTTAACAGACTCACTGCATAAATCTCTTATGTACATATTCCCAAACCTTAAATATAATATAATACTTACCCCATATTGGTAAGTCATCTATGTACATCTGGTACCAGTAGTGATTTTTGATAGCATATACAAAGGCATCTCTCTTTTCTTTATCTAAGTCAATTTCACAGTAAGTGGCTGGCATCATATCATCTGCACAAAAAAAAAATTACAAATTAGCCCCCTGGTTTGCAAAAGAGTTGCAGGAAATATAACATCAAAAAAAAAAAAAAAAAAAAAAAAAAAAAAAAAAAAAAAAAAAAAAAAAAAAAAAAAAAAAAAAAAAAAAAAAAAAAAAAAAAAAAAAAAACCCCTAATATTTCCTGGCATTTTCCTATTTATAATAGTTGAATCTGGGTAATAAATATATAAGAGTTTAGTATACAATCCTTTATTTTTTGTATATTTTTATAATTTCTTATAATGAAAGAATTTTAATCAACTTCAAAGATTGCCATACTAAGTGAAGAAATACCTTCTATAAAAAAATTATATAAACGCACTTGCAAAGGAACTTTAAAATCAAAAATACTGATGCCAGGTGTGGTGGCCCACGCTTGTAATCCCAGTACTTGGGAGGCTGAGACCAGAAGATCCAGGTTCGTGGCCAGCCTCAGCTACTTAGTGAGGTTCTCCACAACTTAGTGAGATCCTGTTTCAAAATAAAGAATAAAAAATAGGACTGGGGGTATAGCTCAGAGATAGAATGCCCCTGGGTTCAATCTCCAGTACTGCAAAAAAAAAAAAAAAAAAAAAAAAAAAAAAAAAAAAAAAAAAAAAAAAAAAAAAAAAAAAACTAATTTAAAAAAGCTCAAGACCCAGCCGGACATGATAGCTCATGCTTATAATTCCAGTACTTGAGAGGCTGAGACTGGAGGATCCCTGTTCGACGCCAGCCTCACCTACTTAGTGAGGCACTCCGCAATTTAGTGAGACCCTATTTCAAAATAAAGAATAAAAAATAGGGCTAGGGGTATAGCTCGGAGGTAGAATGCCCCTGAGTTCAATGCCCAGTACTGCAAAAAAAAAAAAACAAAAAACAAAAAAACAATAGGGCTGGGGGTATAGCTCAGAGATAGAACACCCCTGGGTTCAATCCCTAGTGCCACACACACAAAAAAAGCTTAACACTCATAGAAAGTTTTAATTTAATATATATGAAAGCTTAAGAATATGATCCTAATTGTGGCTACTTGGGAGGCTGAGACACGAAGATCTCAAGTTCGAGGCCAGCCTGGGCAACTTTAGTAAGCCCCTGTCTCAAAATAAAAACAAGGGCTAAGGACATAAATCAGTGGTAAAGGGTCCCTAGGTTCAATTCCCAGGACATCTCCCTCTAAGAAAAAAAGATCCTAAACAGAGAAAAATGTCAAGCTATAAGATCTCTGAGATAAACTTTTTGGGGTTTTCTTGTTTTGTTTTTGGTACTAGGAATTGAACCCATGGGCAATTCAGCACTGAGCTGTATCTCAGCTCTTTTTCTTTTTTTTTTTTTTTTTTTTGCAAAACTGGGGATTGAACCTAGGGGCATTCTACCTCTGAGCTACACCCCCAGTCCTATTTTTTATTCTTTATTTTGAAGCAAGGTCTCGCTAAGTTGTGGAGAGCCTCACTAAGTAGCTGAGGCTGGCCTCAAACCTGGCTCCTCCTGTCTCAGCCTCTCAGCACTTGTAAAAGTGTGCACCACCACGTCCGGCTTTTATTTCTTATTCTGAAACATGGTCTCACTAAGTTCCTGAGGCTGGCTGGCCTCCGACCTCAACCTCCCAAGTAGTGGAACTACTGGTGTGCACCACAATGCCCAGGTAAACATTCATTTTAGCAAATCACTAGAGGCCACAGATTCTATTAATAATCCCTTTAACTCTTAATAATTAGGAAAATTAGAAGACAAACTTCTATCCAGAAAATATCACTGTTTACAAATTACCCAGTTGTCTAAAAATGAATCACTTCCACTCTTGACTGCTTTCAAAAATATTGTCATAATTCTGTTCAGATGATCTCTAGCTTACATCCTAATGTTTCATAAATGTGCTCATGTTTACAACAAAATCCAAAAGACCTGTAAATACTTTAGATGTCAACCCAAAAGATTAAACTGTTTTGGTATGTTAAGCAATTAGGGAAAAATAAAAAAAATCAATCTTAACAAGAACCAAAAACAAAGTATAGGTTTGTTTAAAGTTCTCTTGTACTATAATATTGGTTATTTAGCATATGAAATGCAATTTTCCCAAGGAAACATTAAACTTCTTAAATATTGATTAAACTTCTTAAACTGAAGTTGAATCATGAATTTAATCACTGCCTACAATATTGTATGTGTGTATGTGGTACTAGGGATTGAACCTAGAGGCATTCTAACACTGAGCTACACTGCCAGCCCTTTTCCATTTTGAAACGGGGTCTAAGATGCCAAAGGTCTAGCTATATTGCTAAGGCTGGTGAATCTGCATTGTTCTATCTCAGCCTCCCAAGTACTGGGATTACAGGTGTGTACCACTGCACCCAACTCCTGTAACATTATTTCTGTAAGAAACAGCTATCTGCCGGGCATGGTGGTGCATGCTTTTAATCCCAGTACTTGGCAGGCTGAGACCGAAGGATCCCTGTTCAAGGCCAGCCTCAGCTACTTAGTGAAGCTCTCCACAACTTAGTAAGACCCTGTTTCAAAGAATAAAAAAATAGGGCTGGGGGGTATAGCTCGGAGGTAGAATGTCCCTGAGTTCAATCCCCAGTACCTCAAAAAAAAAAAAAAAAAAAAAGAATAAAGAATAAAAAATAGGACTGGGGGTGTAGCTTGGAGGTATAATGCCCCTGGGTTCCACCCCCAGTACTGCAAAAAATAAAATAAAAAAGAAACAGCTATCTGTATTACAAATTAAGAAGCTCTGTGACATGTTCCCCTTACCCTTAAGAGAAAGAATACCTTCTGATTATATATCAACCAAGTGGGTATCCTCCAAACAACAATAAACAAAGAAGAATCCTATGGAAGGAAAGCAGGGAAATACTCCTACCCTGAAAGTGGGAGAAGCCAATAATGACCCCAACACAGATTTTCCATCAAAGTCCTTCGAGAGCAGCAAGGAATTCATATTTTCCTAACAGTAAAAACTGAGGCTGAGCAGTGAAGCAGGTGAAAGTTAGGCAATGAGACTGCGGGAGCGGGAGCTGGGAGAACTGTCAGCAAGAGAGGCCCACATGGGACCTCTGCAGAGTGTGATAATGAATCAAGGGCAGTAGGCATTTGCAGCTTTCAGAGGGGGCAGCTGGAAGGGCCAAGTGTGGAGGGCAACAAATGCCTGTTGTGGTTGTGGGAGATCTCACAGCTACGTCTGCAAAACCACTGAAATCCTTGCTGTGAGAGAAAGACATTCATTGATAACTGTCATTAACAATGTGATAGTTTTAAGTATGAAGTTCTAAATATGACAATATGACGTTTACCTCTGTTCAACTATTTCCTAACTGATCTATTTTACTCTATTCTAACCCAACTACCTACAGTCCCCACACACCTTTGTGTTCTTTTAGCCTCTACACTTTTTGGTTCATGCTGTTAACTCCAGAACAAAGCCCATTCTAAAATCTTTCCCATCTCTGTACCTTCTCCTCCTCCCTGATTGTGCCCCCCCACCTTCAATACATAGCCTTCCCCTTTCTTTGGAGTTCCATGGCTTTCTCTCCATACCTCCCTTTATGGTACATAGATCTGTACCACTCTTTACCTCAGACTAGCATCTTAGCACCTAAAAAACACCATGAGGAGCCGGGCGTGGTGGCACACACTTGTAATCCTAGTACTTGGGAGGCTGAGACTGGAGGATTCAGGTTCTCGGCCAGCCTCGGCTACTTACTGAGGCTCTCCAAAACTTAGTGAGACCCTGTTTCAAAATAAAGAATAAAAAATAGGACTGGGGTGTAGCTTGGAGGCAGAATGCCCCTGGGTTCAATCTCCAGTACCGCTAAAAAACAACAAAAAAACACCATGAGGTCTTCAGAGTGATGTCCACAAGTGATTATATTCTTTTCAGCCCAGCTATACCTGATTCAGTGCTTTGCAGAGTAGGCACTATGAACAAAATATTTTAACACATTTTAAGAGCATCATTTTCCATTTATCTGGCAAAGGAAATCACTAAGTATATGAGAGTATGCACATACACATGCACCTGTGTATAAATGCTGTGTGTGTGTGTGTGTGTAGAAGGAAATGTCAATATAAACAAAATTTTTGAGCAGTCTCTCACAAGAGTTGACAGAGGTCTTCAAGAGTATCTTTCACTGATAAAAAAAAAAAAATCTAGAAATTACATGTAAAAGAGAAAACCTATCACATCAGACTGTAAAAAAGGAAATGTTTGGGTTTTTGTTTTTTGGGTTTCTTTTTTTTTGTCTGTTGTTCTTTTAATAGTACTTGAGGATTGAACCCAGGAGCATTCTACTTCTGAGCTATATACTCCCAGCCTATTTTATTTTTTATTTGGAAACAGAGTCTCACTATGTTCCTGAGGCTGGCTGGGAACCTGAGATCCTCTTGTCTTAGCCTCCCAAGTACTGGGATTACAGGCGTGAGCCACCACACCCAGCTTGGATGGTCATATTTTAATGAAATTCCTCTTCCAGGCACGTAGGCAAACACAAACATCACAGATAACTGAAGAACCTGGATGCCCAACTGAAATAGCACTTCTCCAGGAGGAAGCTGCTTTGAAGACAACGAATGCAACATGTATGAACATGCCAAATCATTATTCAGCATTCTACATAACTGGAAAACTTGAAAAAAATCACCATAAATCACTGCTTTCATAACAGATTGTACCTTTCTCAGATAAAATATAAATCTTCATTCTGAAGAAGATCAATTCAGATTTTGCCAATATACACACTTTTTATGGGGAGAAAGAAGAAAAAAAGTTGTAAAGTGGCAAATGTTAACACTGATTTTCAAACAGAAGGCAAGGTTAAGTAGAGTCTGGAAACTAAACTCCAATACATCTGCAAATTTCCCCAAATACTCCAGACTAATAACTGTATGTATATAAGCAGTGAAAGCCTTGAGAAAAGAATGTGATAATTATTTATGAATTCTATAAGATGTCATAACATCATACTTTACTCTCTCTTTTGGTAACAATACCGAACTGGAAAATCAGAAGTACTCAACCTTAACTATAGCAGCACATGGCAAAGTCTCTCACAAAATCACTCTAGCCACATTTATAGAGAAGTGGGCAGAAATAGTTTTAGTCTAAGCTCCACTGCTTATGAGCTATGTGAATAAAAGCAAGTCATTAAACCTCTGTAAACCTCAGTTCCCTAGACTGTACAAGAAAGAAAATATCTGCACTAGCCCCTTCCCAGGATTGTTTTAAGAACTCAAAGTACCAATGTATTCTTCACAGAGTATGCCCTTTTGAGAATCTGATGAAAGTGATATCCCCTCTGCACCCCCCCCAAAATACACATTCACGCAAAATCAAATGTACAATTACAGAGGGGCCGTGGACCCCTGACACCAGAGTTTCTGGTTAAACTCTGTATATCCAGACCTTAGCATAGTACTAGAATGCAATAAGGTACTCCATAACTGCCAAATGAATTAAGGGAAATATGGACTGGAAAAACTGGTATGTTTACAGTTCATTTAAAAACTGTATAAAGATTACTGATTAACTGACCAACCTGACTGGTGACATAAACTGCAAATTTCTTTAGCTAGCTACTTGGTAATATATATCAAGAACTGCATTAAAAATGTTTATAGTATTTGTTTTATAAATTTGTGTTTACAGCCTTTGATTTAGTAATTCAACTTCTAAGAATTTATTGTACTACAGGATATTGTACTACTTAGGGGGGCTAAGAGTGTGTAACGACATCCCCTGGTTAAGAATTACAGATCGTGTAGTATTCAAAATGAACCAATTATCATAAGAACAGGTAGGCACAAACCATCCAGGTTCTAGACAATTTATTAAGAGCATGGGCATGGTGGTGCTTACCTATAATCCCAGCTATTCAGAGGATGAGGTAGAAGATCACAAGTTAAGAGACCAGTCTGGGCAACTTAAGAGAGACCCTGTCTCAAAAATTAAAAAAAAAAAAAAAAGGGCATGGAATATAGATCAGTGACAGAGAGCCCCTGGGTTCAATCTCCAGCACTGGTTTAAAAAAAAAAAAGTGCTTACAATCTCTTAATCCATATGAATATAGTGGTGAATAAGAATGCACTACTCCTATGTCCCTATCCTGGCAGAACCAACAGGCTAGCACAGCAGCTTGGGGATAAATCCAGTTCTATAATCAATAAGCTAATTTAACATTTTACAATTTCTAATACAAATTCAAGTCTGTGCCATTAGTACTTATAGCAAATATCATTTCTACCATTTCTTAAATGTAAACTATGTAGCAGGAACTTTGATAAATGCATTATCTCATTTAAACATGACACTAATTCTATCAAGTAGCTATTATTTCCCACACTTATCAGATGAGGATATAAATTCAAACAAGTTAAATAATTTGCCTACAACCACATCAGTAGGCAGGAGCAGAGCTGGGATGCACCAAGTCTCTCTGATCCTAAACACATGTTCTTTCTACTCTATAATGGCAAGGTTCTAAGAGACATCTTCTAAAATTAGAGGATAATAAATTCAAGCCTGGTTCAAAGATGCTTAATTTAAGTCTGCCCTTGTATATTTAACGAATTTCCTCTAAATGGTTTCAACTAGAATTTTTGTCTAGTGCTAGCATATAAGAAAAAAAAAATTGTACATAAAATCTTAAGTGAGAGGCATCCTACTTTAGGCCCAGATTATCATTAGTTCCTTAAAATAGTCTCTAGTGACTTTCATTTTACAAAATCATACCAACCCATTTAGCCTAACAGAATTTGCTAGGTTAAAAAAAGAGGTATTTGTGTGCACATGTATGCATGCATATGTACATGTATATGTAGTTTATTCTATTTTCACAGTATTTCCAAAATATTATTGTATTTGAATATGCCTTCACAAGAAATCTTTAAAGGTCAAATATTTAAGGGATGAAAGATTAGCAATAGTTCACATAGAGACAGGATGTTTAGTTTCCATTACATTATTAATACATATGATATACCACAGGCAAATCTCTCCATCTCTGGGCCTCTGTGAGAGGGAATTGAATAACCAATCTCCAAAGTATATTATACCTTTAAAATTTTATGATACTATAAGTAACAACAAAGAACACTTTTCAAAGCATGATTAACTTTATCTTTACACAAACCAAGCAAAAGCTTATAGTAAAGAGGAAAGAGAAATGTAATCGGCATTTAGTATTTCATCTGGACTACTTAATCTAGCAGCTTTTTAGCGGTATATCCAAGCTGAAAGGTGCAGAGCTAACAAACCCCAAGGAATGGCCAACTCTCAGGGAATAACACCTGGCTAGTTCTTCTTCTTTCAATCTAAAGGTACTTAGTTTAGTTTGAAAAGAAAACAAATCGTACTTTTCTAGCCCATGAAAATCATCTTCCTCTATTTAAAGTTTAAACAATTTCTTCACTTCAGCCTTAAGGAACTAATAACAGAGGAGAAGTTAAGTTTGCTGAACTGTAATCTTCTTTAGAAAATATAAGTGTTATTTTTTAAAAATTGATGAAATCATAGAAGGATCCTCTTTAATAAACTAGAAATGCCTACCAGATATGGAAAAGGAGAAAACAGATAAATACAGTATAAAAATTCTCAAAAACCACATGTTCTAGTTTGTTTCCTTATTTATGATAAATATGTAAACAATCTGATTAAATTAAAGCACAAGCCTCAGAACATGTTTACACTAATTCATAAAATGACAAGGTATATCACTGTGGTTTAAATCTGCAACTTAATTTTACAATTAAGTGCCAAGGAATATTATGGGAGGGGGAATGTAAACATATATACCCATTTTTTGTAATAACAAAAAACAATTCTAAACTTAGCAAGTCAAAATTGACACCTCATTTCATATCCTTGGAAGTACTAAAACTATTCAGAAGACAGTTACTAGTCATTTCACACATGGAAGCAATGAAGTCAAAACTGGAATAAACTGTTAAAATCAATATGCGAAATGAGATTGTAATTCAAAACTCCTGATTACAAAATCCATGCTCAATTCAAAGACACCTAACCCAAGATCTTGCAAAAATTCAACTACTCAAGCTTTAACCCATGGTGCTAAAAAGGCCTACGCAGGAAATACATTCTAACAAACTTTTCAGAGAAAAACAAAAGCATAAAAGTATAAGCAGTCAAAGAATGACCTGATAAACAGGTAACTACATAATAAAAAGCTAATGAGGACTTTCTCCCCCAAGTTTAACAAGTTTTTGACTTATACAACACTGATAAATACATGCTGAGTAATAGTACAATCTGAATTTGAGGATTTTTTTTTTTTTTTTTTGGCATGGTACCAGAGATTGAACCCAGGGGCATTCTACCTCCAAACTACACCCACAGCCCTATTTTTAATTCTTTATTTTGAAACAGGGTCTCACTAAGTAGCTAAGGCTGGCGGTGAACCTGCAATACTCCTGTCTCAGCCTCCCAAGTCTTGGGATTACAAGTGTGCGCCACCACCCTTGGCTTAAATTTAAGGATTTATACTTTTTTTGTGTGTGTGTGGTACTGGGGATTGAACTAAGGGGCATTCTACCTCCGAGTTATACCCTCAGCCCTATTTTTTATTCTTTATTTTGAAACAGGGTCTCACTAAGTTGCGGAGGGCCTCACTAGGTAGCTGAGGCTGGCCGCGAACCCCGATCCTCCGGTCTCAGCCTCCCAAATGCTGGGATTACAAGTGTGTGCCACCACGCCCGGCTACAAAATTTTTTAAGTAACCATGTGCTCCATTATAGTTTCACACCTCCAGAAATTCCTTTAATATGAATCTATGAAGGTCCTCCTTGCCTAAATACATCTAATTTCTAGAGGGCTTACTAGGAAATACTTTCCAGAAATAAAAATGTCAGGGAAACATAATTTATATCAACAATTGATTCTGCTAAACATCCTACAATGTACATGACAGCTACAGCTACACACACACACACACACACACACACACACACACACACACAAATTATCTGGAAATATTAATAGTCCCAAAGTTAAGAAACTCCGGTCTATAGTCTAATTCACAGTACAAGGACTATTAAGATTTACTTACCTTTAAATTTAATATCCAGACCACTAAATTCCAATTCAACTCCTTGAAGTGCTTCTCCCAGAGTTTCATGGTAATGACTGATACTTTTTTTTGAACCCACACAGAATGGAAGTGAAAAGTACTTATATGTTTCTTGGCGATTATGGTAGGGCCCAACAGTATTCATCCATAAGACAACTTCCTCTTTATCTTGATACTGAAAGAAGAAAAGCAAATAAGAATATATATATTTAATCTAATTCAAATTAGTGAATATTTGTTATCTGTTCTGAACAATAGTGTATTGTCTATGTTTGGGAAGCTACAAAATAAAATACTGGAGCCTTAATTTAATTTGACAATGTCTATACCTTAAAAATCAAACTTTGTAAATTTTAAAGTTATATCCTGATTGTAGACTCAGGACCCACCTTTTCCAAACTTTGCTTTACAGAAGATATTGTTTAAACAAAGTCCAATAGATAAGACTATGCATAATAGGTATTTATACTATTAAATAATGGTAAACCTAGAACGAACATAATTCACCAGGCTAACATGGACAAGGAAAGAGGAAATAAAATCAATAGCCTATCCAGAATCTCAAGTTAATCATTAAAGTATTCCCTCTACCCCCCCGCCCCCAAAATGAATGTTGCCAGCAAGAATAAATAAAAACCTCCTCTCCCTTCTAGACTTTTACACAGCCACTGGTCAAAATACTAGAAAGAAGAGAAATGACTACAAAGATGAAGAAAAGCCATGCTACAAAACCCTTACAAGTCCATTCAGGCCAACATTCTGTTATCAATCTGAAAGACATGCATTTTATGCGTATTTCTTTGAATAATTATGTTCTACTCATCAGTGATTATAGCTAAATATCAACTGCAGGCAGTCCAGTGACTTAGGGAAGCTCACTGCACATTTCCATGGTCCAACTGTTTCCAGGGTTCAACTGTGGGATCTGTCAAATATTTTTAAGACCTCTAAAAGTTTAAAATCCTAATGATTCCATAGAAACTGATTACCTGAGTAATTCTTAAACTAGTGATTCTAATTAGCAATATTAACTGAAGGCACCGTAAGA
>PVLC010003081.1:18965-72581 GCA_004027655.1 Graphiurus murinus
GGTACTGGGGATTGAACTCAGAGGCATTCTACCTCCGAGCTCTACCCCCAGCCCTATTTTTTATTCTTTATTTTGAAACCGGGTCTCACTAAGTTGCGGAGTGCCTCACTAGGTAGCTGAGGCTGGCCGCGAACCCGGATCCTCCGGTCTCAGCCTCCCGAATGCTGGGATTACAAGCGTGCGCCACCACGCCCGGCTGCACCGTAAGATTTAACTGAACAGTACAGAAGTTTACTGAGTATCTGGCATATGCCAACAACTGTATTTGTAACAGGATTCATCTTTGATCAACATGTGTTCCTTGCTCTAGTACAGCCTAAAGGGAAAGATGGACATTGAACTATTATAAGACAGAAGGCTGCTATGGAGCATGTAAGAGAGGAAGCTATCTTAACTAGCCTACTACAAAATCTCCAGACTTCTATCTAAAACTAATCAATAAATAAACATTTTCAATCAAAATCTAAGAATTCCCAAGCCAAACTTATTCCTTCCAAATTCACCCTCCTCAACTTTATTTTTCTAATGGTACTACTATTCTCTCAGACACAAAGACGCAAACCCTACGATCTCTGCATTCCAGAGAACAAAAAAATATTAACTTGACTACTTTACCCAAAGCATCTGTCCTTCCTTTTAATTCACATCATCACTTCCACCTTAAGACTTAGATATAGCATCTTTAAACATAACAAAATGTCTAACTGTTCATATAAGACATCATCCAGGTCATCAAGGAAATAGTAAACTCACTTTTCAAACACTTTTGAGACATATACCAAGTATAGTGTTACGTATTAAGGATATAAAGATAAAAAACTCCTCTTTCCTTTAAGAAGTTCACAATCCACAGTAGAACCAGACAAGTAAATGATTAGCAATGGAGAAATACATGTTATAATTAAGGTAATAAAGAGCTATTGTATTAATAAGGAAATGATTGATTCTGCTTTGGCAGAGAAGGGTCAAGATGAATAACAAAATAGAAAATCATGTTAGGCATGGTGGCGCACATCTGTAATCCCTGTACTTGGGAGGCCGAGACAGGAAGATCGCAGGTTTGAGGACTGTCTCAGCAAATAGTCAGACTCTCATCAACTTAGCATGACCCTGTTTCCTAATAAATAAAATTGGGCTGGGGTATAGCTCAAAGTTAGAATGCCTCTGGGTTCATTCCCCAATACCACAAAAAAAAAAAAAAAAAAAAAAAAAAAAAAAAAAAAAAATCGTAAACTGCTTCAAGTGAGTTTGGAAAAATGTTATAATGTAATGTATCCATACAACTCCACTTTTAAGCATTCTTTTTATTTTGGGGGGTTGATAAACACATGTAGGTCACCACTCTTCCATCCAGTGCTCATGGTCATACAGTGCTAATCAAACTACTCCTTTCTGATAGACACATACACAGCCTCAGAATTCTTCTCAAAACAGTGTTCTAAACTAACCACTACAAATTGACCAGAATTGGTATTAGAAATGAAACCTGCTCACCAAATCAAAACTATTCCCCACATAATACAAAGTACACAAGAATTTAATAAATAAGATGGGAAAACACTGAAGAAATGCTGAAATAGAAAGCTCACTGATAACTTAAGAGTTGGAAGTACATGCACTGACTGACAGCACTAGCACTCCTTTAGAAAAAAGGAAAGGTAACAGAACTTGAGATTAGAATACTGAGTGAGAGCACATTAATAAGAATCTTGTCATTAATCCTGCTGAGTCTGCAGAAATGTCGTATAACTTAGAAAATAAGTGCAAAGACACTTTTTCTATAAATCTCAATTTACCCAGTCCTTTAAAAATAAACCAAAAATTGGCTTGGCACAATGGTGCACAACCTGTAATCCCAGTACTTAAGAGGTAGAGACAGAAGAATCGCAGGTTTAAGGCCAGCCTCAGCAACTTAGCAAGATCCTGTTTCAAAATAAACAAAATAGGACTGGAGAGGTGTAGCTCAGAGGTAGAATGTCCCTGGGTGCAATTCTGACAACCACAAAAATAAATAAAAATAAACCAAAACTTGAACATAAAATAGGACACTAATTAATTAAAATAGGGAATTCATTTATTATACAAACTAAAACAGTACTAAAGCAATTTACAGGTTGCAGTGTGTTAAACCACACATTCTGAAGTTACTCATTTTAAATGCTCACGAAACCTTAAAAGGTTGGTTGTGTTGACATGTTACAAGTACTATACCAAAATTTATATCATTTTGTACTCTTATAAGAGTCTTTCTGGGAAGAGGATTGAAATAATGATTAGAAATCTACTTAGAATTTAAGGTGAATATTAAGGCAACAACAATGCTTCTTTTCTTTTATACTGCTTTTTATGCAGATTGTGGTCAAATACAATGAACTTAAGTTTACTTTTCATCTCAGACTTTGTCCCTAATATTGAATAAGGTCTCCCAAGCCAAGATCAAGAGTTCTTTCTCAAAACAGAAAACATATATCATAAAGTTACAAAATACCAATGACACTGAGAATGATGGAGTTTTATAACTTACCTGCAAAGTGTAACCAGGAGAAGGGGTAGGGGAAGGGGTGTTGCGGAAACACAGTAATGGATAAGGGACCTCTGAGCATGGCAATAATTCCTTTCATTCAAGGTCTCCTGGGAAAGTGACCGAATAAGACTAATTCAAGCCACCTAAATTCACTACCTATCCACTGTCCAGCACTCAGAAAAATAGTACTGTTGCACTCAACTTATGAATTGTCTTCTCCAGTCAAATGGTTATCACACTGTCTTCCTTTCATGCTTCACCGTGCTGCTTGTCATTCCCCCAAATTTATAATGTCCTTTTCTCCACTTAGTCAAATTCCACTTACCCTTCAGAAGTGCTCAAATCTGCCTTTCTCAAATTCTCACATCCACCCTTAACTGACCCATCCCTAACACGCCACAATCTCACCAGACTGCAACAATACCTCACTGACTAATGTACTTAGCAAGTACATCCCAGGAGCAGAGCACAGTTCTAAGGTCTTTACATGAACATTTAAACTTCTCAAAACTCTTAAAACATAGGTCCTATTATTTTCCTCAATTTGTAGACTAAAAACAAAAAGAAAAATGTTAAATAACTCATCCAAGAATATATACCTAATTAGTATCAAGTTTACTGTACTTTTGCTAACTCCTTGTCAGCTTCATTAACCAAAGAGCAAAAACCAAACAAAGCAAATATGAAGAAAAGATAGTACTGAATACTGACCAACTTTTCCACTTGAGCCTTTAAACTGCCCTAAAGGAAAAAAAAATTTAAGAGGCTACCTGTAGTCTAATGTTGAAAGAAATAACCTTTTCTCAAGAAGTCACACCATTGTTGGGCCGTTTATTTAAATATTCTGTTTATGTGCGGGGTAGAGGGGCACCAAAGGTTTTCTCCTCGACAGAAGTCAAGAATTAATTTTTTTCAGGAGGAATATTTTAGGAGATAATGTTGCTCACCTAGGCTTTGCAAAATCTAAATAAAGAAATAAGAATTTCTATTGACCAGCAAGAGGCAGAGAGCTAGAATAAGCACCCAAATGTTCTCTTTCTTTTTCATGGGAATGGAACATGTTCACTTTAAAATATGTATCAGAGAAAGCAGTATCCAGTTCTGAAAATATTTTAGAAGTCAAATTTCAAAGTCTTTTAATTATTTAAAACACATCAAGATTATTATTTTTTTTTCAGTACTGGGGATTGAACTCAGGGGCATTCTACCTTCGAGCTAAACCCCAGCCCTATTTTTTTTTTTTTTTTTTTTTTTGCGGTACTGGGGATTGAACTCAGGGGCATTCTATCTCCGAGCTATACCTCCAGCCCTATTTTTTATTCTTTATTTTGAACCGAGTCTCACTAAGTTACGGAGTGTCTCACTACGTAGCTGAGGCTGGCCGCGAACCCGGATCCTCCGGTCTCAGCCTCCCGAATGCTGGGATTACAAGCGTGCGCCACCACGCCCGGCTACATCAAGATTTTAATAAACAAATTAGACATATATTTCTAAGCAGTCTCTTGAGATATCTGTTCTCTCTCAAAATAACTTTATACCTAAATAAACTTTTAGTCTATGACTGAGTGAACCTGAAAATAGGACAACAATTTATGGCATTTCCTAAAAGCGACATTTGTATTGGAGCACTCACAAATTCGTTTATAGTAAATAGCTTATTCTCTTTAAAAGTCTTCAAATAAGTTTCAAGAGTTCCTATACGCCCAACAGCAACAAAGATGAAAGGTTGCTATTTGCTAAAGTAAAGCAAGCAAAACATTTTTCAAATCACTCAGTTCAAATACAAACTGTTCATAGCAGAAAGCAAGGTAAGTTATCTTAGGCACAGATGTGGTCCTTCCAACATCATAAGTTCCAGGATTACCAGAAGTACAATGGGCCACACAGAAATGGAATTTGGGCCTATGGAAGGACCCTAAACCATAACGGGCATACCCAAAGCTATGCACCTTAAATGAACAATGGTCTGGGTTTATTCACTGTACTTTAAGCAACAGTTTCATGCTTCCCACACTGCACATCCTTGCCCATAATTACTAAAATCACTCACTAAACAATGGTTAAATAGTACCAATTATGCACAGTATATAACTTGGGATATGTAACAGACTTGGGAGGTAGAGATGACTTTGTTATGTCTTATACACAGAACCCATAAAAATCCAAGGCTACAGTGCAAACCATAAAATGCTCTAAGAGTCCTCTGCCCTTGATTATTGGCTTTCTAGTGCTTACATCTTTACATATTGCTGCTATGGAAATTTTATGTACAAAATAGGTAGAAAAAGAACTACAGATCAGGGCTCTATAGGCCATTAGGAAAGTGAATTTTAGATTAAATCATCTCAAGTCTATCCAGTTCTAAAATTCTATGATTCTTGATTTGAAATAATTTTTAATAAAGTTCTCTGGAATCTTAGAAAACATAGTCATTTAACTCTATGTGCTTCCTTGTACTTCAGTCAAATTAAGGATAAATCACACACTACACATCTACCTTTCAGATACCCTAAAGAGGCCTTTTTATGACATTTAAATCATTTAGCAAGCTGGGCACGGTGGCATACACCTGTAATCCCAATACTTGGGAGGCTAAGACAGGAGAATTATAGGTTCGAGATCAGCCTGAGCAACCTAGCCATATCCTGTTTCAAAATAAAAAATAAAAAGGTGTGGAGGTATAGTTTCCTGGTAGAACTCCCCTGGGTTCAATCCCCAATACCACAAAAGAAAAAATATTACTTACCGAGAGCATTTCAAGAAAGTGTTAATTTTAATTTCAAACAATATATCCTGTAATCCATATATGATTCAACTTTTATTTTTGTTATGGCAGAGATTGAACCTAGGGGCTTAATGCATGCTATGTAAGTGCTCTACAATGAGCTATACCCCAGCTCTAATTCAACTTCCAAGAATTAAAAGGAACACATTTCTATATATTCTAAGTGTGTATGTACACTAAAAGTTTACAGCATATTTCCTTCTCATCTGTCTTCTGAGAATCCTACAAGAACTTTGGATATAAAAAAATACTATACGGGTCAGAGGGCCAGGTGAATACTAATTCAGTAGGTACAATAAAAATGAAAGGGGGGAGGCTTCCCAGAACTGCAGAGAGTAGTCATCTCTCCCTAGGACCAGCTACATAATTTAGGAGGCCCAGCATAAAATAAAAATGCAAGTCCCTTTGTTCAAACATTAAGAATTTCAAGATGGTGACAGTAAAGCATTAAAACAAGAACAGTCCAATATGACAGTTCAGGTCATACATCCACAGTGCCCTGTCCCTCTTTAATGCTAACCCAAACATCTCCTCAGTAACAACCACTATGGAGCTAAACTCAACCATTTCCTTAAGCACTTAAAAATACTATCACTACAAAGAACTACTCAATACCAAGTGTTTTATTTTCCTATTTTTAGGATAAGGAGATGGAGAACATACAGGCTGAGAGGATAGATTCAGGTAAGTGACTTAACCATTCTGGCCTCAGTTTCTTCAACTATAAAAAAGGTTTAATATTACCCACCTCACAGGGTTATGTTTAATATGAGTGCAAAGCACTTAGAAGAGTGCCTAGCACATATTGCTACAAAAGCCATTAGTTTTATTTCTATCTAGAAATAGTCATCACCAAAAGTTAAAGGGCAAGCTATAGCTTGTGAAAGCTATTCTTTAATAATTCAATACCCCAAGTATTTATGAAACACCCACTCACCAACTTCCCCTTGGCAATTTGTCTCCTCCTCCTTCAGTATCATTCTTTCTTCACTAGCCATGTCTGCCTTCTTGGTAGAAGACAGACCATAAGGCCTTTCCAGTACTGTTATCTGGCTAAAGTGTTCACCTAGTTTTCAAGAAACTTAGAAAAAGTAAAATATTTTGGCTAATGGCAAAAATATGATTTGGTACTTATTTGAATTTTATACTTGTATCTTAATGCTATTCTTTCTATATATCTTGCTTATGTATATAATAATGGGTAATCAAATGACAGCAGTACAATGTAAACATTCAAGTGAATGACATGGATTCTAAATTTTTGTCAAATACTATTTTACACTTACCATAGTCTCTTTTGTGGCAGTGAACAAAAAATAAAAAATAGTTATCAAATATTTTATGCTCAATTACTGGCATAAAAATTTTAAATATTTCTAACAATAAGATTTCACTTTAATTTGTAGATTATTTCAAGGTCTTCATACTCTAATTTTGTTTGCTTGTTCTGGTGGTGGTAGTACTGGGGATTGAACCCAGGGGCATTCTACCTCTGAGCTACACCCCCAACCCTTTTTACTTTTTATTTTAAAATAGGGTCTCACTAGGTTCCTGAGGCTGGCCTGGAACCTGAAATCCTCCTGTCTCTGCCTCCCAAGTACTAGGATTACAGGCATGTTCCACCACCACGCCCACCTTAATTTATTAAATTTTAATTAAGTTTTCCCTATTTATTGCTGTATAAAACACAAGGTAAACAAATAGAATATTTTTCTCAAATATTCAAAAGTAGAATACTACTCTCAAGTTTGTATGTCTATATTGTGAAACTATAGTTAAGAGTTCCCAATTTTACATGGTAACTTTTCTTAAGTATTAAAAAAAATTAGAAATATATTGGTAACAATACCATTAGCCAAAAGGAAGACTACTGGAAATTAGAAAGTAATCAATGACCCCAATCTATACATGGTCCCTGAATACTAAATGAAACAATAAGAGTTCTTACACTTTAGGACAAGTTACCTGACAGGGAAAAATAAAACAAAACAAAGTTTTTAAATTTAACCATTTAACCTCCAGACAAAATTATCTTAAGAGGAAAAATGAAAAGTATATCACAAAAGCATGTCACCAATTTGGGATGTCTATTAACTCAGAATGCCAAGGGTCTAATCCCACCTGTACCCCTACTGGGTATAGCTTCAGACAAGTGACTTAACCACTCTGGTTCACAGGCAAGAAAGACTCTGGCTGTGACTGAAGGTAAAACAGCCCAGTTTAGAGCTTTCGTTGAATAAAATAAGAGTCCAGCTAACCCAGGGTCTAGAGAAAAGTTTTGGTAATTATAAATAACACCTAAATTCAGGCCCTAAATTAATAGGTAAGAACTGCTTCACTTCCTCATGATCAAAGCCTCCTCCAAATCTTTCAGACTTAGTGGATACACAAACTCTCATGAAAATTCGTAGAAGTATAAAAACCAATTATTCGCCAAGCAACCTACTCCATTTCCGACTTTCAGGCCTAGCTCCCGTCTACCACTCCGAAAACCTGGGAGTTACAACCTTAAGTGCAAGCCACTCCAAAGAGTCGTTAACATCCACGCTTTGATGCGAAAATGCAATTAAATACGCCGCCAATCAACTTTAGGTCAAATGCAAAAGATTGCTCCTGGGCCTCGCCTGAACACTGGAAAACTCAAGACTCTCGGCAGTCAGAATGAGCCCGAGTTGGAGACCACCAGGATGGGACCTCCGCAGGGGACTTGCGGAGTGAGGAGAAAGTTATGAGACTGAGTGCAGGCTGGGAGCCTGTAGGCGCGTAAACCGCTCTCGCCCGAGTTTATTAATGATGTCCCCACCCCGGGATTTTAATCCGGTTTGGGCAGAAGGGCGGGCGGGGAGGGGAGGCTGTAGGACCATAAAGTGGTGGATATTTCCTGGTTAGCGCCCGACGGGTAACTGTGATGCATCGGTCTTCTGCAATGTCGTAGACCCCCGTAGTAGAAGAACAGCCCCCTTCTCCCGGGCCACGAGCTCCGAACACGCCTGCGGCGGGCCCCACTCCCACAAGAAGGCGACCCCCGAGCCTCCCCAGGCTCTTCCCGGCCGCCGGAGCCCCAGAACCAGGGGCGCGCCGCCGCCGAGGTCGGGTCGGGCCCGGGAGGCCTGTCCCGGGAGCGCACCGACAGGCCTCCTCCCAGCTCCCGCGGTTCCTGCTCCGCCAGGCCCGACCGGAAGGAGCCTCCGGGGGGCCGCGGGCTGCCCCGGGCCGCCGGGCCCTCCAGGCCGCGCCGGGCCGGCGGGGCGACCGCCAGGGGAGCGGGCCGGGGCGCCTCACCGTGTGCTCGTGCTCGTCCGCCCGGGCCCGGGGCAGCAGCAGCAGCAGCAACAGCGCAGCGGCCGCCGCCACGCCAGGAGCGCCCGGCAGCGGCCTCATCCTCCGCGCTCCCACCGGCCCAGCGCCGGCCCACCGACTCCTCCGCCGCCGCGGCCGATTCGCATCCACGGGGCGCGGACAGACGCACGGGGCCCGGGCCCAGCCGCTGCCTCCGCCGCCGTCACCGCCCGCTCCCGAGCCTCCTCCGCCCCCCGGCCTCCGAGCCGCTTCCTCTGACTCAGCCACGTCATCCGGCCACCCCGGCACACGCCGGAAGTGCCTCGCGACGCGGGCCGCAACCGCCGCGGCGAGGGAGGGCCGCGTGGACGCGCAGGCCGCCCGCCCGCCCCCGGCCGCGCAGCTCGGGTGCAGGGGCCTCGGCCCAGGCGCCGCGCTCGGCCCGGCGGGACTGCGAGACCCGGCCGGCCGACCCGCTGACCTGCAGCCTCCCCAGCTCGGGGCATCGGATCCAGGAACCCTTTCCAGGCACTACCGGGAATGAATCACTGGCTCCATAATCATCATTGTGGGAGACTGTTAAACTTGTTCAGGGTTGGATACGTGTTTTGAAGTCATTGGATATTTATTAGACCCCCCAACGATTCAATCAAATGTGAGCGAGGGTGAAATTCTTGTTCATTTATTGTCTGCTTATTATTGGCTGGCCTCCCAGTCTCTGTCATAAATGTGTCTTGGAACGTTAGCTCCTCAGAGCAAAGGTCTTGTGGCCGTGTATTTTCCGTACCTAGTCCATAGCAGGGGCTCAAAAAATACCTGTCAAACATCCGGAATGTGGCATCACTATCTTTCTACTTAGTGCTCTGTCTTTTCCTGACCATCGACGGTCTACAATTCTAGTATTTTGGCTTCTTAAAAATGTCCCAAGAAGCCAGGTGTGGTGGCTCATTCTTAATTGACCCAGTACTTAGGAGGCTAAGACAGAAGGATTGCAAGTTCGAGACCAGCCTCAGGAACTGAGACCCTGTCTCAAAATAAAAATAAAAAGGGCTGGAAGTGTAGCTCAATAGTAGAGCACCCCTAGGTGCAATCCCCCAACACACACACGTCCCAAGAGTGCATTTTTCTCTTCTCCCTCTGCCAGTAACAGACAATCTTCCACATCCCGGTACATTGCAGCAGTCTCCCAACAAGATCCCTGCCACCAATCTTCCTTCCTTCCCTGTTTATCATTCTCCAAAGATGCCAGAGTGATCCTTCTAAAAGGAGCCAGATTATATCACTCTCAATCTTAAAACAGTCCTTGACAACTGAGTAAATAAATCATGGAATCACTACTTAGGTTTTCACCAGTCAGGCACTATTCTTAATTAACTCTACATTTAGGAACTGATTTGATTCTCATTAAAAAACAAAAACAAAAAACCTCTGTAACGGGTACCTTTCGTATGTTCACGTGAGAGCATGTAATTGAAAGAGGGTAAGTGGCTTGCTGAAAGACCCATGCAGTCTGATTCCATAATCAGTCTTTTTACTGCTAATAGACTTCCAGGTATACAGCCATTTTGAAAAGTGAATGTGGGGCATGGACTGATATCCAACAGGTACTTATAAAATAAAAAGTAGAGTGTGATTCCATTTTAAAAAGTAATGTGTTAGATTACCTGTAGGAAACAATCTGAAAGATTATGACTCAAATCATTACCAGTGGTTAAATTTTTACTTTTTAGATGCCTGCAAATGTTTGGATGTTTGTCTACAGTGAGAATATACCCCATATGTAATTGGGGGCGGGGAGGAGGGGATTCCTTGCTATAGAATAAAGTCCAACTTAGCCTGTTAACATGTACCTACATAATCAGATCCCAGTTTATTTTGCAATTTTATCTCCCATCAATCTCTACGCTCTGCCTTTACCCATACATTTCCTAAATACACCATGTTCTGTACATCTCTGTGCCTTTATTCTGAATATTCTCTTTATCTAGAATGTTCTGCTTCATATCAACTTGATACTATCCTTCCAGGCTTAATCAAATTATCACCTCTTCAGTGAGACCTTGTATGATGCTCTTGGAAAGTTGAACATTCCTTCTTTGGGATTTCAATAGTATTTGGTATGTTATATCATAATTCAGAAATTCCCATTTACTCTTCTAGTCTATAATCTGACCTTTTTTGATAGCAGAGTTCTTCCTTCCTTCCTTTTCTTCCTTTCCTTCTTTCCTTTTTTCTGTATTGGGGATTGAAGCCAGAGCCTCACACATGCTGGGGAAGGGCTCTACAATTGTGCTACACTCCCTACTCTTTTTTTCCATGTTATTTTAAGACAATGTGTTGCTAAATTGCCTAGGATCCCCCTTGAATTTGTGGTCCTCCTACCTCAGCCTTTTGAGTAACTGGGATTACAGGTATGTGCTTACCATGCCTGGCTCATTTGTTTATCTCTTCCAGCTGCTGGGACAGTGCTAGCCACATCATATATATTCAACAAATGTTTGCTGAATAAATGAATGAAGACATTAGTAAGTGAAAAGTCAAATAGCATAGCAGGACATGAAGAATGTTCTATAGAATGTAAGAGACATCACAAGGTGGTACATGATTAATTGCAATATGAATCCTACACCAGTAATTGCTATAGAAATCAGAGGAGGCATCTTACTCATCTTTGTATATCTTACAAAGCACCTAGCCTGGTGACTTGCTGGTAGTGGAAGTTCAGTAAATGCTCTGTGAATGAATAATCACTCCCTTTGAATGAAATGATGATGGGCAATTGAAGAACAAACAGTGTAAGTGCTGCATTAAGATGGATGCATAGTTTCTTAAACATCCATCACCTGCCTCCACAGATCTGAGGCATAAGCTCTTGTTGGGTTCTGTGGGGAACACCGAGCTGGCAAATGTGTGGAGGTGGAGAGGACTTAAGAAAAAGTATGATGTATTCATCCCGGAGGGTTGACTTGAAACCAGGAAACCTTTCATGCAACAGAGAACAGGCATGATAGTGTACAAAAAAGTTCACAAAATGTAACCAACTATGCAAATGTTCCATAGGCAGTAAAAAGGATGGGCAATGAGAAAAGGGGGAACCCTATCTCAGTGGAGTATTGGGGAAAATTCAGTGGAGGGCAGGGCATGTAAACCCATCAATTCACCAACCAGTTACTGCACACCTACTCTGTGCCAGGAACTCTGGTAAGGAGTAGGGGAATGATGCCAGTGAGTGGCATCAGGTGAAGGACAATGAGAGGACCTGATTAAACAGTGTGGTTTCAAACATCCTTGGAACCTGACAACCTCAAGGCTTCAAAACAGGACTCAGGGCACTATCAAAATTAGGGTTGCTTTGCCAAACTGGTGGGGTAAAAAAAAATATTGATATATCTTATTTCACCATATATTTCATCTAAATTGAAGACCTAACTCCCTGACACCAAAGGAAGGGGGAAATGCCAGTGAAAGAAGATCCTCACCTCTCCTATGATAATTCTAAGATGACTTGATTTTAAAGAATTTATGATCAGTTTAAAAAAATCCAGAAAATCACAATTTCAATTTTTTATTCTCATTCTGGATACACATGAGCATCAAGAATCTTGGTATACAGATGACTGCATATCTCTGATTTCTATCAGCAGCAACCTTTTCTTTGAAATTCTATTTCCTCTGCTTTGTTTTGACTATCTTGCCACTTATTTACTTCAGGGAGGTGTGGGAAGGAGGCTATTGTTCTTTGCCACTTTCTATTGCCACCTTTTCCATTCTAGCTAGATATGAAGAACTTTTTGATTGTTCTTTAAGAAGCCAACACTTAAAACATCTGGTTCTTGGACTGAAGAACAATTAAGATCATTAGTTTCTTTGTGTGACTCATATTTGACTGTCTCTCACTCAGCTTTTTTAGTGATTTATTATAATAATGATAAAAGATGAGGACAACAGCTGTCATACAATAAAATAAAAAGACCCTTTGGGCTGAGGGTGTAGCTCAAGAGTAGAGCACTAGCCTAGCATGCACAAGGCCCTGAGTCTGAGCCCCAGCACTGGAAAAAAAAATCCTTGTCAATTAGGTGGTGACTCCAGTGAGTCTGTCTCCCTGCTTTTTCAGAATGAGGGATGCCCACCCTTTGCTGTATACTTGCACCTAGTGTTTCAGGAAACTAGAGTATTGCCTAACATAAAACTCTTGCTTCATAAATGATAAACAAAGACCTATGTAGTCAAGTGATGTGAATTCATCAAGGTAGTAGCAGACTAAAACAAAAACCCAGGCTTCCTGACTTCCAAACTAATATTCTCTTCCCTATATCATGCTAACTCTTACTGTGTTGTCAGATAAGACTCTCTTTAAATGAGCTTTGGATGGCTAGCCTGGCAACTTTTCATTATTATTATTATTATTATTATTATTATTATTATTATTATTATATCTATGAGAAAATTCTAAGTTGTGTCTCAGGATTCAGAATACATCTTTCAACTTCCTATACAACCTCTCCTTATCCTGGTAAACATAATATCTGGCCAGCAGGAATGAATGAAGACCATCTTATATTCTTAATAACTTGCTTGGAAATAAACAGAACACAATTTATTTATCAAGCCAAAGAAAATATTCATACAGACAGATTCCTCAAAATTGAGGATTGATGTTTTATCCAGATTAACCACTTGTCTTTCTCAGAAATAAATCTTTCCACTGCTTCTTCCATCACATAGCTGGAAAACCACACACTATTCTTTGAAGGAGCAGCAGAGAAAACCAACTTACCTCCTGCGGCACATGGGAGAGGGATCTAAAAATCCCAGCTATTGAGGTGATATTAGAATGACTAGGACATCTCTTTGTTAATAACAAAGCAAAAGAGGCAGGGGATAACTTATCTTGACTTGTAAAAATACTCAACATTAGCCGGGCATGGTGGAGCACACTTGTAATCCCAATACTTGGGAGGCTGAGATCGGATGATCCAGGTTTGCGGCCAGCCTCAGCTACTTAATAACTTAGTGAGATCTTGTTTCAAAATAAAGAATAAAAATGGGGCTGGGGGTATAGCTCGGAGGTAGAATGCCCTTGAGTTCAATTCCCAGTAACACACACACACACACACACACACACACACACACACACACACACACACACACAAAACCAACCCTCAACTTTATCTATATACTATCACTTTGTATAATCATGGCAAAGCATCAAGGATTATTCACATCATTAAATATGTCGTTATATTATTTGATTGTAACACCAACCTTGTGTTCATAGTCTCTCAGTCTTCATACTTTGTTGCTTATACAGTTGGATTATCTGCTGCTAGGTTTTAATATAATATGAAGGAAGGGTGTTGGCCTAGGAATCAAAGGCCAATTTTCTTCTGCAATTAGGAGCAAACATAATGGCTATGAATATGATCACCTGCTTCACCCTCTATTGGGCCAGCTTATAAAATCTTGGGGAAGAAGGTGGCAGCAGAGCTATCTCCCAAAGAGAAGACTTTGTAATAGTCTTTTTAGACACCTGTTTATAGTTCAGTTTCTGATCTTCCTTGTATTGAGAATCTGTGGCTTTGTTAAATATTTTCCTTAAAATGTGTACAAATATATTGAGTATGTGAAAGTTTAAATACCTTATATTGTAATTGGGTAGTTCTTTTTCTAGACAATAAAAAATTTCAGGCCAGGTGTGGTGGCACACACTTGTAATCCCAGTACTTAGGAGGCTAAAACAGGAGGATTGCAAATTCATGGCCAGCCTCAGCTACTTAGTGAGGCCCTCCGCCACTTAGTAAGACTCTGTTCCAAAATAAACATAAAATATAAGGCTAGGGGTGTATATCAAAGGTAGAATGCTCCTGGGTTCAATCCCCGGTACCAGAAAAAAAAAATTTTTCTCCTCCTCTTTAAGAACATCATATGATAATACAGTCACAGTGTTTCATCCAGATACATCCCTTTTCTTCTTTTCTACACAACCAACCAGCTTTGATATCCAATGAATGTCCATTGAGGGCCTAAGACTTGCCACTTTTGATTTGGTACTCCTGATCAGCTCCATCCATGTTTCAAGTGTGTTATGTTCATGAGATCAGACTTCTCATCAGCACTCTTAATTTTATGTTTTTTTAACATTTTAATATAAGAATAAAATGCAATATTCAAATATTGCACAAACAGTGATGTGCACACAAAGATGCTAAGACCATTGGCTGATAAAGGTCTGCCATGCTATTGACCATGATTATTCATCAGAGAATGTACAAAAATTAAATTTGGCATCCAAAAAGAGGTTTAGAGGTATTGAATATAAAAAAGTATCGCTTTTATCAAAATCAAATATCCTTAAGATAGAGACTGTCTATAACAGAAAGAACAACCATACCAGTGTTGTAATTTCTTGTTCTTCTTTTATCTTGCACACTCCTATTTCTCCCCAGTAAGTGATAAGGAGAGTACAGAGGCCATTGAAGGCACATCTGCAGAATGGCCACCATGTGCTAGGTCCTGTACAAGATAATTTGTGCAAATGCTCTCAGATGATGGACATGGCCAATAGTGTATTTTATAGCAAAAACTCAAACAAAACAAAACCCAAGACTCCTCCAGAAACTGCTACCTTCAGTAGGAGTCCTTGTTGCTGAACTGAAGAATGAGATTAAGAAAGAACCTTTAATTATTAGAAAAGGATCCAATAAAATTGTACTTAAATGGATCATTACTATGATGGCTTCCATATATCTGTATGGTTTTGGAGAATGATTCCATGGGAAACAGATTTATGATACTTTTTAAAGAAATAGTTCTAATACTGATTTGTGTGTGTGTGTGTGTGTGTGTGTGTGTGTGTGTGTGTGTATATGTATGGTACTAGGGATTGAACCCAGGGGCACTCTACCATTGAGCTGTACCCCCAGCCATTTTTTTTTTAAATTTTGAGACAGGGTCTCTCTAAATTTCCCAGACTGTCCTCAAATTTTCAATCCTCCTGTCTCCGCCTCCCAAGAACTGGAATTATAGGTGAGCACTCTCACACCAGCCTTCTGATATTAGTTTTGCTGTGTGTTTAACTATCATTAAGGATCTGTACTTTGAAGAGAGATTCGTGCAACAGGGACTCCAAATTTATTACATGTTTAAGGCTCTACTTTCTCTGAACGAACAGATTTGTCAAGCCTGGTGATAATAATAAGTCCATAAGAAAGCAGATAATTATTCCTATTTTAGGTTCTTTGTTTCTCTTCAGACCCTTCAGCAGAGAAAAAGTCAAGGATCCTCCTATCTCTTTCTGGCCAGAACTAACACCTAGAAAGGTAGTATAGCAATAAATGGTATCCCTGGAATCCCAAGCTTCATATTTTAACCATTTTCAGTGGATCCCTGGAAAAATCACAGTTTTAAAACCATACTAAAGCACAAATGCCCAAACTGAAAAAAGTACTTGGTAGTCTCATGTATTGAGATATGAAAGAGGGAAACTTCTGGAAGACCAATAGTCAGTTATTGATGAATTTCTACCTCTGGGCACTTCTTGAGGAAAAGGATGAGTTTCTTGGAGATAGAAAGACTAGTGACCCAGAATCAGCAAGCCCACGTTCTAGATCTACCTTTTTCTCTGACCAACTGAGTTCTCTTGGTTCCAGACTTCTCTGGGACCTCAGATTTACTTTCTATATAAGAGGAGTTAGGACTAATTCCTTTCTGAAGTCTTTCTCAGTTTGATGTATATGACCAGCCCTAGCACTTAAACATACTCCCAAACATATAGAAAACTGGAAGAACTACTTGAAAATTAGGCCACTTATCTTCTTACTTGAACACTCTAAGTCTTATATAATAATCACTTCTAGAAATTAGGCTGGCCTGGCAAATACATGAGGACTAATATAAGTGCACTGCAGTATAATCACTTGTGAAGTACATTTCTGATCAATCTTGTTAGGCTTCTGATATGAGAAACTAGAGGTAAGTATCCTGATTAAGTCTTCATCCTTTGGGCAAACAAGAATGTTGATCAATATACTTGGCGATGGTGAATAAAGTCCTTAGTTTTTCACTTCTTCATTCCTTAATAATGTCTTTTCAAGGATGACCCAAACCAGCAGGGCTGCAACAATATCAGCATCAAGAGTGGATCTTAAGGTCAGCAGTCATGCCAGAAAACTCAACGTGAAGAAATCATTAACAGGCTGAAAATGGCGAGTCTTAAAGTCCTGAAATAGGCAGGCTCTGAGAGGTGGAATCAGCGACCTCTGGGTGGAACAGGTGGAGGAGGATGGAAGGTGTCCCTGATTGGAGGCCTGAAATAAAAGATAAACAACTGTATTTAAACATTAAACTTGATTCAATAGTTCTTGGGTATTTACAACTTGTGGCAAACTTGGTGTACTATGTAAGGGACACGTTCTTCAATCAGTGAGACCGAACACCGTGTGAGTGTCTGAGTGCCGTGCATGCTAGCCGTGGCTCACAATCCTGGCTGTGCATTCGAATCACCAGTGGAGCTTTAACAAATGCCAATCGCCAAGCTCCATTCCAGACACATCCCAATATAATCTCTAGAGGGTATGGTTTAAGCATCTAAACATTTTGATAGTGCCCCTCCTGCAACCACTCATATTAACCATGCCTTTTATTTTCTGATGTTTTTCCCTCTTAGGGCCGTGTTGACCCAGGAGGAACTGCCCCTCCCAGGGTTACCTAATGCCCAGCCAATTCCTAAACAAGATGCCCATCTATAAGCACCAAGCACACCTATCAAACAAACTACTTAATCCAGACCCATATCGCAACCACCCCCTTGGGGCCACTATCCAACTTGCCCTTAGCATCCCAGGGTCCAGCATCAGACAACTAGGGATAGTCCCAATGCCCCAGGGCCCACTGAAATGATCCAAATGAGCCATCCTGCCTCACTCATTTCTTCCCATGGAAACCACAATAAAAGCTCTTGCTCACATTTTCCCTCTGCTCCCTCTGCCTCCCGACCAATCCTGGTGCTTCCCTGCATGACCGCCCCCTGCCCCTGCCAAGGTATGGTGTGTCCCCCCCCTCTTGAGAACAGCGACCATAACAGTCTTTTCAATGGCTGTTTTCCCCTGATCTCTTGGCCTCACCAAACCTAAGTAATAATTAATCCAGATTTTAAAACACCACTGACTGGAATAGGCCAGGCAGGAGACCCACTGCGGCAGGGAAGCCTGCAAGAGAGGAACTGAGAAGGTCCAGTCCAGTCTGCTTCTCAGGACTGTTTCCTCATGAGATCAGGCAGTGTCACCCCAACTCTGCACCTGCCTTCCTAGCAGCTCCCCTTCATGCTCTTCTGGATGGTTTTTGAAAGGTCCTAAATGACGCTCCAGGTCAACTAGGGCGAGTCTATTTACAGAAAGGTTCAACGATTACAGATGGCATTTCCACATGTGTGCTGTAAAACCAATATTTAATTCTCTTGGGAGCAAGTCAGTAAGTCCAGAAAGAGAGCTTTGTCAGGTGCTGTAATTGAACTATGCTACCCCGGAGTTGCCTACTCCAGGATTAAATGAATCAGTGAGTAAATATTTACTAGATGTCTCCTGAATACTAGTTTTGCATAGGGCAAGGAAATGACAACAGCTTTGGGAGAAGAGGGGCCCTTTCAGGAACAAGGGAGGGGTGGCAGCAATAGCAAAGAATCACTAGAGACATCCTCATGAGGTCCTGCTCGGTTCCTGGGAGAAGACAGTTTTGTAGGTTTGTCACTGACTGTCATTCAGTGAGAACAAAAGGGTGGTCTCCTTCTATTCTTCTCAGCCTGTCCTAAAAACCGTGGCTTTATGGGAGAACACTGAAGGCTTAGGAATCTCTCTCTCCCCCTCTCCTCCCTCCCTCCAGACATTTGTCTACTGCGCATCTACTCCTGCATGCGACACATAACAGCAAGGAACAGAGCATGCATCTGGCCTTCGAGATAACCACATATGTGTGGCTGAGACAGACAACAGGTAAAATCAGGATGCTGTACTGAGAGTTTTGATAAGGGAAGTTCAGAACCCATGGAACATCTAGCAGAGACCTTTCCTTTTCTGAAACTGTTTTCTCATCTGCCACATGGAGGTTATGACTCCTACATTGGAGCATGTGTGTGACTTGGTGGTGACCACTGCAAAGTAGGTAGCACAGTTTCTGGCTCAGAGTATGTACTCACGAGGTAAAGCTAGCAATTTCATTAGGAAGATTAAAGATACAGTTTGAGATTTCTTCCCCATGAGTCTTATATTTTATCTTCCTCTACAAGTCAGTCATAATTCCCTTCCTGTCCCTCTCTCCCTTTCTGTTGCACCATTCTGTAGTTGGGGTAGACTTGCAAGCATGCTATTTCTGTTTTCTTTTGATGAACAACTCCAGCAAGAAACCTGAAGCCCCATCACAGGGAAATGGATTTGTGATTGCAAAAATATCAGAACCAGGGTGGTAAAAGGCTACTAAATCCAAATGGGGTGGTCTGTGGAGAGACCCCCCTCTCCAGGACATGGGGAAGCTTAATCTGGAGACTACTGTCCAGAGACACCTAGGCACTGGCTGCTTTCTCCCCTGGTCCAGGTGAGGTCTCACTAATGATGGGCTTGGTTCAACAATCTAGCAGTCATGATGTTGGTCAATATTTGTTTTGTTTTGCTTTGTGTGTTATGGTCCTGGGGATTGACCCTGAGGGTGGAGGGTTCTACCTCTGAGTTACACGCCTAGCCCTATTTTACTTTTTATTTTGAAACAAGGTCTCACTAGGTTGACTGGCCTTAAATTGCAATCCTCTTGTCCTAGACTCCAAAGTACTGAGATTGCAAATGTACACCATAGCACCCCACTAGTTAACTTTTCTTCTTTTTTTTATACTGGGGTTTGACCCAAGGAGCATTCTACCTCCAAGCAACACTCCAACACTTTTTATTTTGAAACAGGGCCTTACTAAGTTGCTGAGGCTGGTCTCTAACCTTCAATCCTCCTGTCTCAAGCTTCCAGAGAACTGGGATTACAGGTGGATGTCACATCCAACTTGGTCACTGTTTGTTTAAAGCAGGGCTCTAGCTGGTAGGCCTCTGTGTGATCTTTCACATTATTTAACATAATTGTTCACTTCCCTATTAGTTAATAAGTAGCTCTGTCCCAAGCCCAATCACTCCCTGACTGTTCAGTCCCTCCTAGGGACTCCACAGACCTCTTCAAGTCAGCAACTACAGGATGAACTCTTGGTGTTGCAGGCGGCCTCCAGAAGCCAGTTCTGCTTACGCAGTTCTCAGGCTTTGCCTTAAATCAAGTGTACAAGCCGGGCGTGGTGGCACACGCTTGTAATCCCAGCATTTGGGAGGCTGAGACCGGAGGATCCGGGTTTGTGGCCAGCCTCAACTACCCAGTGAGGCATGCCACAACTTAGTGAGACCCTGTTTCAAAATAAAGAATAAAAAATAGGGCTGGGGGTATAGCTCAGAGGTAGAATGCCCCTGAGTTCAATCCCCAGTAATGAAAAAAAAAAAAAAAATCAAGTGTACAGGTTGCTATGATGGCAAATCACGAGTGACTAGCAATACAAGTTCAAAACACAGAAGCAGAGGCTCAGCAAAAAATTTGCATTTTTTTTCTCAACTGTGGCAGGACCTTACCTATGCAGGGATGACCCTGTCAGCTTTCCACCATGAAGGAGCTAAGGAGTAAGAGAAATGCCATGCAAAGATATAACACACCTGCTACTGTTCCTGTCACCATCCTCCTTCCCTTACTTTGTTTCTTCAGCTGAATGCTTTGGGGACTCACGCAGGTGGGAGCATAAAGTGTCTTTCCACTATCTGCAGCCCATCTGCACCTTGGTAGGTGACTTGATGGCTAATTGTTCTAAGAGCTTAGGAAGCTGGGCATGGTGGCACACGCTTGTAATCCCAGTACTTTGGAGGCTGAGACAGGAGGATCACAGGTTCATGGCCAGCCTCAGCAACTTAGTGAGACCTGTTTCAAAACAAGAAAATAAAATAGGGCTGGGGGGGGGGTAGCTCAGAGGTAGAATGCCCATGAGTTCAATTCCCAGTACCACAAAGAAACGAAAAAAAAAGTTTAGGAAGTCCAATCCAAGCGGACTCCATTCATCTAGCCATCCATTCATTTACTCACCAAATATTTACTAATTTCCTGATATGTGCCACTTACTATGCCAGGCACCAGAAAGAACAGGAAAAATTAAATCAAAAGTAGTTTCTGTTCTCACAGTTCACTATCTACTTTAGGAGGCAGATAAGTAAACAAGATTTGAAATGTGGAATTATTAGAATAGAGGTGCTTGGGGAAGCAAAATTAGAAGATTCGCGCATGGAAACACCAGGGAAGGCTTCCCAAGGGGAGGCGATGCCTGGACCGGGTCCCAAAGGATGTATAAAAATTTTCTAAGCAGAGACTGGAAGAGAGTAGAAAGGCAGCATTCCAGGCAAACGGGCAGATTGGAGAAACTGTACAAAACGGCACAGCTCACGTAAGGGGTGGAACCCAGGTGAATACAGCAAAGGGGTGGGACTTAAAGCTGGGCAGGGCCAGAGCAGGCTAAAATACACAGAATTAAATTTGAAGGCTCTGATGCCAGGAAATGATGTCATCCACTATTTCTGTTGTAGAAAAGTGCACTCTGATCGCAGTGTGGAGGAAGGACGAACTGGAGGCAGGAGGAAGGTGTGGGCCCACCAGGATGAACTTAGGGACTGGCAGATGGGAAGCAGGGGTGGATGGAAAGCTGAAAGGGCAGCAGAATGGGCAGAGCCTGGAAACACACCACCCTTGGGAGCTGTGAGGGAGTCAGGAATCGAGAAGGACTCCAGGTTTGGGGTTTGGAGGAAAGAGAGAATGGAACCACGATCCCAGGCTGGGAACTCAAGAGAAGGAGGTGGCTAGGGCAGGGAATGGATGGTAGGCAGGCTGGCGAGCTCAGTGTGGCACAGGCTATTGTGCATGAGACACCTGTAGGCCCTCTGGATGAAGATCTGGTCAAAAGCAGGAAGTAGAAGGTGGAAATGGAGAGGGGGGTGTGAAAGCTGTCTGATGGTGGCAGTTCAAACTCTGGGGACAGCATGTGGAGTGAGCAGACGAATGGTCCAGAACTTCGATAGTGTGACAAGTAGGATCAGGGCTGCACACTGCAGTGGTGTCAGGAGAACAAAGGCGGAAAGGAATTGCTGATTTCCAGATCTGAGAAGGAAACCGGGATGCCTCTTCAGCCTCCTTCCTGCCTGTACGTCAGCAGGTCTGTCATTCAAGCCCTTCAGGAGAGGGGTTCACTTTATTCCCCGCTCAAAGATTACCTCATTCTATCTTGAAAATTGCATAATGCTTACAACATTACTACATACTTGCAAAAAAAAAACTTTTTCACACCAAAAACTGCACACAAGCCTTAAGTTCCATCAATTACAGGCTTCATTGCAAACACTTGCTTACTTAGCAAAAAGTGTTTTCCTCCTTTTCTCTTCCCATCTTTATCACAACACCCTCCAGATTTCCCTAATAATTCATCTGCCATCTCTTTTCAGACATTTAAACACTTCTCAGTTTTTATCCTTTAATTTCTGGAACCTGTTTCCCTGGTCATTCTCGTTTTCTCTTCCATTAGCAAAATCCTACAAAGTCTTTATAACTATAGTTTCAAGTTTGACAACCCTTTTCTCTTGGTACAATTAGACAATGCCTTTAAAGTCCTCAACCTTCAGGAATAAAAGGTCTTGGATCTTGGATCTCCTCCCCTAACACCTAGATTTTTTTTTGGATGAGTGTAATACAATGACTAAAAGACTGTATCCTGGAATCAGGCCTGACCAGGTTTATCACACAGTTCAACTTCAAGCCCCAGTTTCTACAGCTGCAAAATGTGATAATGGTAAATACCTACCTTTGAGGATTGTGGGGATAATTAAACTAGATAATGCATTTAGTGTGTTTGTCATAATTCCTGCCACATTGAAATTCTCAATAAGTAGTGGCACTTATTACCATAAATGTAATAAGATCCCTCCGTGATCATTAACTATGTAGTAATTTCCAAACAATAGGATATAATGCAAATTCAGGGTAATGGGCTAGATCGTTGCTGGGGCTCCTCCTGGGAGTAGTAATGTCCTAACACCAGCCCTCTGTCCACACCAGGGCAACATCCCTAGGGAGGGTGTTGCAGCCTGAGGCTGTGGGATGCTCATGTGTCAGGACACAAGTGTTGCTGGAGCACATGGAAAAGGGTAAATAGCAAAAGGGGGGATGGAAAAGCACAGAGTCGGCCTCTCTTCCTAGAAAACCACATGAAAGGCCTCTTCATTACACTTCCTCAACAAATTCCTCTGGTGAGCTTTATCTAACTTAAATGTTCAGAACATATAAAAAACATCCTGGTTGGAAAAAAAAAAAAAAAAAAAAAAAAAGCGTCCTCATTTCTTATCCCTTCTCCAGCATGTTATATCTATGTTATATCTTATATATCAAAGAATTAAACTCCTAAGACAAGCCTAGACATTTATTCCCAAGGGCTCCTTTCTGCACTGGCAGGTACACTAGTTAACTTTGACCATTTTCTCTGTTACTCAAGTCTATAAAAAGGTTTCAGTCAGACTGGGTAGTGCATGCTTGTAATCCTAGTATGTGGTAGGCTAAGACAAGGAGGATCACAGGTTCAAGGCCAGTTTCAGCAATTTAGTGAGACACTCAGCAACTTAGTGAGACCCTGTTTCAAAATAAGACAGGGCTGGAGGTGTAACTTGGAGGTAGAATGCCCTTGGGTTCAATCCCCAGTAAAACACACATGCACACACTCACACACACACACACACACACACACACACACACACACACACAGTTTTCTACAAGTGGGGCATGGTTGTGCATGCCTGTAATCCTATTACTTGGGAGGCCGAGGCAGATTTGAGGTCAGCGTGTGATAACTCAGATACCCTATACCTCCCTCAAAAAAAGTTGGAGGCTGGTGGTGTAGTTCAGAGGTAGAATGTCCCTGGGTTCAATCCCCAGTAGCTCAAAAATAAAGAAAAAGGTAAGTGAAGGGAGGGAAGGAAGAGGGAAGGAAAGAAGGAAGGAAGGAAGGGAGGGAGGGAGGGAGGGAGGAAAGGTACAGTACCCCTGGGCTCAACTCCAGTACCACAGGGGGTCAGAGCCCAGTAAATTAGTGCAACTCTTTAGTCTAATGCTTATCATCAAATCCCTAGATGTTTACTCCTCTCCTGTATAAAAAACACCACTAAGAGCCGGGCATGGTGGCGCACGCTTGTAATCCCAGCATTCGGGAGGCTGAGACCGGAGGATCCGGGTTCGAGGCCAGCCTCAGCTACCTAGTGAGGCACTCCGCAACTTAGTGAGACTCGGTTTCAAAATAAAGAATAAAAAAAATAGGGCTGGGGCCGGGCGTGGTGGCGCACGCTTGTAATCCCAGCATTTGGGAGGCTGAGACCAGAGGATCCGGGTTCGCGGCCAGCCTCAGCTATATAGTGAGGCACTCTGCAACTTAGTGAGACCCGGTTTCAAAATAAAGTAAAAAATAGGGCTGGGGGTATAGCTTGGAGGTAGAATGCCCCTGAGTTCAATCCCTGGTACCGCAAAAAAAAAAACCAAAAAAAAAAAAACACCACTAATATTTTTGAGCTCTTACCATAGGCTAAGAACTCAATCCTTAGAACTCTGTGAGGAAGTGCTATTAGTAACTCCATATTATAGACAAGGACATTGAGGTGCATATTAGTTAAATAATTCACCCAAGTTCACCAGTGGCTGCTGAACCCTTGGCCCTAGAAGGGGGGCCCCAGAGCCACGCTTGCCACCAGTCGGCCTTCTTATCTCCAGTCCTCCAAAAGGTACTGTCCCCACAGCACAGCCAAAGCAATTCAATATTAGAGAGCTGAATTCCAGCCAAATATAAAAGTTATTGAAAAAACTGATGTTTGTTAATATAGTTCATTTATGAACTAGTACATTTGCGATTTAAAGTGTTTGCAACTGAATAAAGCATTGATTAAATTCATGCAGAGCCCACACTGAAAAATGAAAAAGGAAGCATTTCAGTTAGCTCTGTCCTCATTCCTTGGTCGCCTTAGGTGTCCCTGAACCCCATATCCCCTGGATTTCAGAGTGGGGAAAGACCTTCCTATCAGCGTTGATGTTACCTCTGTGAGGCGGCTCGAGGAGGCACCCTGGGCGGCCTCTCCAGGTGCATGGTGGGTGTTCCGTCCACTTGCAGGGGGCCTGGACTACGGCTTCTGGTAACTTCAGGGACTTCATTATCCTACAGCCCAAAAGATGAGAAAGACAGGTGGAAATTACATGAAGCCACCATGGTAACTAGACACCCATAGCCCCAAAGCCCCTCGGCCCTCCTTGGGTTTTGGCGGAATGGTGTTTACAAAGTGATCAGCAACCCAGCCACACCCCACAGCTTTCTGGTCCGGATCATCTCCTGAACTGTAAATGCTTGTTGATCAAAGTGCAGCCTGTGGCTGTCAACATCAGCATGGCCTGGAGCTTGTCAGAAATGGCCTCCCTCAGAGTCTTCAGGGTTGCTGTGACCCGTGTGGCCCCTCCTGCTCCTGCCAGCCCCAGTTTGCTGGATCAGAGCACTCTGACCCAAATCTGGCTAGCCTGGAGTGGGGCCTCTGCCTAAAGCAGCTCAGTGGCCTTGAGGCTCTCTGGGGACTGTGCAGAAAAAGCCAGTGTGTGGGGCAAGAAGAAAGAGGATATGCACAGAGAAGCAGAGACTAAAGAGCGTGTGGTCCTGGAACACACGCAACGATGCCCTTGGCTCCGGCTGGCATGCCTGGCAGCTCCCAATCAAGGCACCAGCAAGATCCCTGCCCCTGGGTTCCCTGACACTCACCCACCACAGATACCCCTTTTGCTTTAACTAGTCTGAGTGAATTTCTATCATCCTCCTTCCTCCCATTCATCTTTCCCTCCTTCCTTCCTTTTAATTGAGGCAAAATTTCACCTAATATTAAACCAACCATTTTAAAGCGAACAATTCTGTGACATTGAATACATTCACAGCATTGCACAACTAACATCCCTATCTAGTCTCAAAACATTTTCATGGCTGGGTGCGGTGGCAAAATCCCAGCAACTCCTGAGGTCAAGGCAGGTTTGCAAGTTCAAGTCCAGCCTGAGCAACTTAGCGATAAACCGTCTCAAAAATAAAAATTAGCCAGACATGGTGGCCTACGCCTATAATCCCAGTAGTTGGGAGGCTAAGATAGGAAGATTGCAGATTTGAGGCCAGCCTCAGCAATTTAGAGAGACCCTCTGCCACTTAGCAAAACCCTAGGATTTCATAATTTAAAAAATTAAAAAAGGACTGGGGGTATAGCTCAGAGGTAGAATGCCCCTGGATTCAATTCCCAGTACGAAATAAATAAATAAATAGAGCTGATTAGAGGCCAGCCTTGGGTTCCATCCCCGGTTCTGAAAGAAAATCTTGTACCCGTCAAGTAATTCTTCCCATCCCTCCTGTTCCCTGCCAACTACCAACCCACATTCTGTCTTGCTGGATTTGTCCTTTCTGGATATTTCATATAATCTAAATCCTACAATATGCGACCTCTGTGTCTGGCTTCTCCACCTGGATTTCGGTCTCTTACAGGGAAAGGATCCCTAGGACAAGCTGAACGGCAGGGTGGGGTCCTGGCGCTCACCTCGTTGTCACCCTCCATCCCGCTGCTCACGCTGAGGAGGCTCCTCGTGCTGGACCGATTGCTTGCGCTGCCTAGAGAGCAGGAACAAAAATCAGCTGGACTGTTGGATTCTCTCAGTAGAAAAGAAAATGCAGACCTCTAGCAGTTACTTATTTTTACTGACAAAAACAATACACCCAGCCATGAACACAGGATTCTTCCAATCACGACCACCCTATGCCATTTTATTAGACTTTAGTTTTTCTTTCAGCAGTATATGAAAGAGCTCACTATTTGATGGCCACTTTGGGTTTAGTAGCTGCCACTGTCTGAGGGCTTACCACACATTCAGTGCTTCAGAAACGAGACTGTCATTTAATTCCCTTGGAAACCCTATATGTCTTCTGTTTATTGTGGTACCAGAGTTTGAACCCAGGGACATTCAACCTCTGAGCTACACCCCCAGGCCTTTTTTATTTTTTGTTTTGAAACAGGGTCTGCTAGGTTGCTGTAAGTCTTGCTATGTTACTGAGGTTGGTCCAAATCTTGAACCCTCCTATTTCAGTTTCCCAAATGCTAGGATTACAGGATTTGGGCCACCATGCCCAGTGGGACAGATTTTTTTTAACTTAAAATAATGTGTCAAAATATTTCTATAAGTAGTCGGGCGTGGTGGCGCACACTTGTAATCCCAGCATTTGGGAGGCTGAGACCGGAGGATCCGGGTTCGAGGCCAGCCTCAGCTACCTAGAGAGGCACTCCGCAACTTAGTGAGACTCTGTTTCAAAATAAAGAATAAAAAATGGGGCTGGGGGTGTAGTTCGGAGGTAGAATGCCCCTGAGTTCAATCCCCAGTACCACAAAAAATATATATATATTTCTATAAGTCTAACTGGGCGTGATGGTGCATGCCTTTAATACCAGTACTTGGGAGGCTGAGGAAAGAGGATGGTAAATTTAAGGGCAGCCTTGTCTCAAAATTAAAAAAAAGTAAAAGGGCTCAGTGGTAGAGCATCCCTGGGTTCAATGCCCAGTAACATGTACAATATGTGTGCTCATATATGTTGTATGTAGTACTGGAGATATATATATTTGTAGAAATAAATATGTATGCATATATATTTATTTTGTATATGCATATATATATATATATATATATATATAATTTCTACAAGTCTAAAACTTCCTCTGTATTCAATGATCAGGACAAATACCATCAAAACCTCTCCAGATTCCTCCATCTAAATACAACTCCTGGGCCCTGGGCTGCCATTCCTCTATGGCTAAGCCTCCTTGTGTCATTTATCATTGTTCATTGCATTCCCTCCCAATGAACTAGCCTGCTCTGAAGGTTATCGGCTAGCAGGAAGTAAAAAGCAGTAACAGGCACTGGCTCCATGACTCTGGAAATTCATACCCATCAGCTCCTGTTGTCCATTCCCTTGGCATTCTTAATTTTTTTTTTCAGTACTGGGGATTGAACTCGGGGCATTCTACCTCCGAGCTACACCCCCAGCCCTATTTTTTTATTCTTTATTTTGAAACAGGGTCTCACTAAGTTGGGGAGTGCCTCACTAGGTAGCTGAGGCTGGCCGTGAACCCGGATCCTCCAGTCTCAACCTCCCAAATGCTGGGATTATAAGCGCGCGCCACCACGCCCAGCTCGGCATTCTTAAATCTTTAACCCCAACATTTGGCTCCAAACCCTGGCTCCCTTGGTTCAACTGTCCTGACCCTGTCCCTTCTCCAGGCTGATGACTCTGGCTCTCCTCTGTCCTGTGCTGCACAGTTGGCAGGAGGCTCTGGCCCAACCCCCACCATCTTCACTCTTCCCAGAGGGAGGGAGGGCAGTGCCTCCCCTTGCCAGGTCCTGTCGTCAGGGAGGATGCGTCAGATGAGCATCTAATTCATGCTGTTTCTGCACTTTGTCTCCTCCTTTAACAAGCCCTAAAGTCAGGCTGTGGATCTTTTCCATGTTTGTGTCTCCAGTGTGCAGTCTAGCTCAGTTTGCACAGAGCTGTCCTTGATATTTGGTGGATGAATGAGGGAGAGGGGAACATCCAACATGTCCCTTAAGAAACTTGAACCAAAAAAGGTCAACAGTCTTTCTTCATGAAATCTCTGTTCACTTAAACATAACATTAATATCTGGGGCTTCAATTTTTAGTTATAACCAGGTTTAACCTGCAACTGTTTTTCTGCAATTCCCAAGAGGTGACAGCTGTGCCGTAATAAAAATAGTTCTGTTTTCAGGGCGTGACGCTGGGGCAAAGGGGCAGTTGGCAGATCAGAGTTCAGTCATCCTAATCCTCCCTCTCTGCCTGGGAAGCTATTTCCATTTGGAAGGCAGTATTTCCCCAAGGTTAAGAGCACAGAAAGAGCCTAGTGCTGTGGCACCTGCCTGTAATCCCAGCTACTCAGGAGGCTGAAACAGAAGGATAGCAAGTTTGAACCCCACCTAGGCAACATAGCAAGACCTTGTCTCAAAATGAAATAAAAAGGGTTGGAGGTGTAGCTCTGTAGGAGAACACCCCTGGATTTAATCCCCAGCACCTCCAGAAGAAAAAGAGCAGAGAAAGATCTGGATGTGAATTCCAGACCTCTGCTTCCATGCCAAGAGACCCAGGGCAAGTTGCCTAAACACTCTAACTCTCTGTTTTCTTATCTAGAAACTCATGTGCAGCTGTATGGAATGAATTTGATCATGCATTAACATACTTATCACAGGGCCTGCAGAGAGTAAACGTTTGATTCATGGAAGCAGCTAGCCTCACCATCTTTAACGTCAAGGTGACAGACTAACCTTTAACGGCCCCAGAGAACCCCTCTCCCCCAGTATTCATGCCTTCCTGTGCCCTCTCCCTCCTCACTCTGAGCTTGGCCATGTGACCTGCGTGGGCCAAAGTAACACTAGCAGGTGTGACACAAGCCAAAGCTGGAGAAGCACTTGCACACTGGAGCTTGTCCTCCTGGAATGTTCCCTTTCCTGATTATGTTCCCATGTAAGTTCAGGCTATTAAATAAGAGGCCGCATGGAGAGAGGCCCTAGAGGCTGAAAGTCTTTCTCAGATATTCAGTGAATGCAGTCACCTATGTGACCCCAGCCGAGCCCACAGAGGAGCAATGAGCCATCCCCTCTGAGTGGTGCTCAACTACAGAATCAGACATAAATAAGTGGGTAATGTTTCAAGTCACTAAGTTGAGTTTGGTTTCTTACAAAGCAACATATAATGGCAACTATGAAGAAGGAACTGAGTGTCACCTATATAATCACAAAATAGTGTGCAATTCATTCGTCTGTCATTTAACATTTTCAAATTGGATGAGTTAGTCATCCTTGGACAATACACCACGACACAAAGTAAAAAACTACAGACTATTTTTTTCCATCTCGTCCTTACCCCAAGCTATCCCAAAGTAATACATGCACATACCATTTCTCAATTACAGTGTTCTACAACCAAAATGAAAACTTTTCATTTGTCTTGTTAAATTTCCAGCTGTGGCTCCCTCTGCCCTGACCCCCAAATGCACTGTCCTCACCAGAGGGGTTCTATATGCCCCGGAGAAGCACCATCTGCCACCTGTGATCCCTGGAAAACTCGCTACCATTTCTGAACTTGTTAGAATTCTCAAATTGTGTGGGAGGGTCTGGATACACATCATCACTCCTTCTATGTACAGGGGAGGTTTTCTCCTCTGTCCAGTCTAGACTTCTCATGTGGTCCTGTTATAAGCTTTGGATCTATCACAAAGGTGATAATGGCAGGAACATTAACCTGAAAAAGGTAAGAGCTGGGTTCTACGCCACCTTGCCCCTCTCTGATTCTATCACCTGGAGCAAAATCCTTTCCCTCTCTGGGGCACAAATAACAAATCTCTGGAGTAAGGAGGAAAACGAGTTCAGAGGTTCTTGATCTAGGTTCATATGTGTGTGTGTGTGTGTGTGTGTGTGTGTGTGTGTGCGTGTGTGTGTAAACATGTGCATTTTTTTTCCCTGAGGGACAGATCCAGAACATATATCAAATTCTCAAAGGAGTTATGATGTAGAAAAGATTAAGAACTCCAGGTGAGATGATGTTCATTCTCCAACATTCATTCTGGGGTTTTCTGCTTGACATTTAAGGAAACACAAATCCTGAAATTTAGCTTCTCTTTGGCTCCTTCATTCATTTTCTAGCTGTTCTGATGGCACTGAAAGGTATGAAAGAAGAGAAGCTCAATCTATGGGGCTTGCGAAGCCAGTGTGTCTACAGTGCTGAGAGGGCCTGCCTGGGGAAACAAAGCTCCCAGCCCCCGCCTGTGCATCAACGGGCATTGTCTACACAATCAGACTTCTATTCAAGCTTCCAAGCCTAAAGGGAGACATTTCCTAATTAGATCCTCAACTGCCAGTAAGTTAGAATTCTTAAATTGGAGTCCATTATTTTCTGCTGTTTCTGACTGTGTCCTTGCCCTTCCCTTAGCACAGCTGGGGAAGCAGCAAGAATGGAGGTTAAGAGTCCGGGCCTGGGTCCCAGACTGAGTTCAAATCCCAGCTTGACCACATTTGCTTCTTAACCCAGGACAAGGGACAACGTTCCCTCCTCTGTACCAATCATATGAAGGTTTTGTGAGAATGGATAATCTACAAAGACACTTCACATGTGGTTAATGCTTAATAAATGCTAGCCATTATTATTAGGTTTAGTTATTTATTTAAAAAAAAAAAAAAAAAAAAAAAGGATAGAGTACCATCATGCTAACTTGTGGCATAGGATGAAAGCAAACCTCCCAGGCTAACTATTCCCCATATTTTACATCTCTCAAAACTAAATCAGAGCTGGAAGTGGTGGTGCATGCCTAAGATCCCAGTACTTGGAAGCTGAGACAGGAGGATCACAGGTTTGAGGACAGCCTCAGCAATGTAGTGAGACTCTCAGCAACTTAGCAAGACAGTTTCAAAGCAAGACAAAAAAAAAAGGTCTAGGGATGTAGCTCAGAGGTTGAATACCCCTGAGTTCAATTCTCAGTAATACACACACACACACACACACACATACACACACACACAAAACAAAAAAAACAAACAAAAAAAAAACCAACCAGCCAAACAAACAAAAAACAAATCAGATCCCAATTGAGATCTTCAGGCTCCTATGAGAATATTCCCAAAGATCCAAAGGAGCCACCAGAGTTCAGCTCGAGGGCACCCCTGGTCCGCTGCTTACTCGCTGTGCTGGAGGTACTGTCCGTTTTCCAATCTCCACGTCTCAACTCTGTCCTGAGGGGTAAGACGCTCTTCCTGGGGCCGCTCTCATAGACTCCAAACTCCACTTTCCCAGGCAGATGTTGTGAGTGCCGAATCGGGACTGTGATCTCCAAGTCTGGAATCAGAGGGAACAGGGATAAATTTCCAGAAAGTAGACTGCCATCTGCCAAACTGTGCGGAGGTGCCCTCTTCACCTGCCTCGCACACTGAGCCTGGGGTGGGGTGGGGGGACGACCCTGGACTGTTTTCCCACCTGCTGCAGCACCAAACCTCCAGAGAATCCTGTGTGGCCAGGCTGGGAGACAGAAGGGAGGGATGGCTGAATGTGACAAGAAGGCCAAGAAGCACTTCTGCCTCCCAGAGTGGACAGAACATGCAATTGGAGTCTTGGGCTCCCAGCCTGGCCACTCAGTGGCTACACAGCCTGAGCCAGGCACCATCTCTGCATTCCTCTTTGTCTGAGGAGGTTCTATAAGTCACTGGCGGTAACAACAAACCATCCTGAACACCAGACTCAGTTCCAAGAGGTTCTATATCTTGTCAAATCCCATAACACCCAGGAAATCAATACTGTTATCATTCCCAACAGAAACTAAGGCACAGAGAAGTGAAGTCGAATCTCTGTCATATGGCTGGAAGCAGCAGAGCTGGCATTTGAACCTGGGGTTGGGAGTCCAGGCTCTCCTCAGTCCCTCCTCCTCTCCCTCCCACTCCATGACCATGATGGACAGGAGGGTGGGTGTGGGGTGACCGGCCCACACAGACACAGTGACACAGTTACCACAAGGACATCTTTCAGGCCTGAGAAAGACAGTGACCTGCAAGGCTGATTGGCGGTTTAGAGAGGATTCTTTTGCCCAGCAAAGCAAGGGCCTGACCTCCTTCCAGACCCTGTCCCGCCCAGCAGCTTGTTTTTACTTGTCCCTACATCCCAGCCTGGGGTTCTAGAAGCAGAAACAACTCCTGCTGATGAACAGAATGAAGCTTTGGGACACTGGCTCTTTGGGGTTATCTTCACAGGCAGCTTCCTCCTCTGCCTCTATTCCTTTCTGACAGGTATGGAAGGAAGTTCACGAGAGCCAGGGTCAGAGGTGGCTTCGCTTGGCAGAGCTGGAGGTCTGCCAAGAAGGAAAAATGAATAAACTACAACAGTGTGAAAGAGCAGTGTGTGGGCAGGGCAGAGCAAGCCCAGGGGTAAACATCCTGCACAGAGAATACTACCGGTGCAGATTACTGTTCACCTAGGCCTGAGCCGTGCTCACACTGGAGATTCCAGTTCCAGGGGCTCCATGTGGGCCTCCTGTTCTACCAGCTTCCCAGCAATTCATGCACTGCAGAATCTCTTGCACATCCTGGTGCTCTCGTGGTTGTAAGTGTGCAGGGAAAGCGCTACCACCAGAGCTCACACAGATGTCATACTCTTCTCAGCTTTGTTCTACTTTTTTTTTTTTTTTTTTGATACTAGAGATTGAACTCAGGGACATTCTACCTCCAGAATACAACCCCAACCCTTTTTTATTTTTCATTTTGAAACAGGGTCTCGTTGAGTTGCTGATGATCTTGCTAAGTTGCTGAGGCTGGCCTCAAACCTTCCATTCTCCTCTTTCAACCTCCCAAGCATTGGGATGACAGGCGTATGACACTGTGCCCAACTTTCATCCTACCTTTTTAAAAATCACCTTTTTAATGGAGGTTCCTATCTGCTTAATTAACTGCAAGGTGGTAGTTTTATATCCTCTATCAGGAAGGAAAATAAAACACACACTAGGGAAAAATGGGGATCAAAAGTTCGAAACATCAGGTAGAGTCAGTTTACAAAATCCTGACATTCTTCAAATGCTCAACGCCAGGAATAATTATCATTCTTATATCACGTGGCACTTTCCCAAAGTGTGTTCAGCACTGTTCTTCCCCTCTTCTCCATTAAGTAAGCAAATCTGCTATAACCCCAAAGAGGAAACTGAGGCACCAAGTGGCTAAAGAAATGGCCCTGGCTGGCAAAGTAATTCAGCCACACAGAAGGGATCAGAACCCAGGTTTCCTGGGACTCAGCCACTTCTCTGCCTCACAGGACACACCCAGAACATCAATATTGATTGTCTTCCCTGTAGGGACCTAGCATCCAACAAGACGTGGCACCAGCCTTCAATAATTTCCTTGCCACAAACACCCTGCGCCACCCCAGTAAGCAGAGCTACTCCCTGGGGCTGAAAAAAAGAATGACAAAGTATTATGAACAGAGGCTCCGTCTTCAATGATCCTTGGTGTTCTAACTCAAATTAAAGAAAAATGATAATTATTTTTCTTTTCTAAGACAAATGAGATTTCCAAATTAAGGTGTGTGTGTGTGTGTGTGTGTGTGTGTGTGTGTGTGTGTGTGTTAGTTACTGGGGATTGAGCCTGAGTGTTCTACCTCTGAGCCACACCTCTAGTCCTGTTTTATTTTTTATTTTGAAACAGGGTCTCCCTAAGTGGCTGAAGGGCCTTCTTGTTTCATCCTCCTAGGTACTAGGATTACAGGAGCAAGCCGCTGGGCCCAGCTTAGAGTGAGCTACATTCTTAGAAGAGGTCTTTTAGGCAGAAATATGCTCATCAACCCCAGTGTTCCTGTGGATCAATGATTGTGTGCCAATGGTTTTCAAATATTTTTTTGTCTTTGGTGAAGCAGAATTCTTTCCTCTAGTGACAATAGAAACTCAATACAGAAAAAAGATTTTTAAAAGGAGCTGCAATGGTTAAAGCAGAGAAAGTGATCTCAACCCTGAGGATCCTAATGTGTTCCCTCCCCACCCCCAGTCCCTACCCCTGCCTCCGAAAGCAAACACACACAGCAGCCCTGAGGCCCCTCAAGCTCACCTTGAAAACCCACAGAATAGGTAGGTACAAGCTGGTATGTAAATACATAATCAAGGTTTGCAGAGTTAAATAATAAATCATATCTACTCAATCGTAAACTATGTCTTCTCTTTGGCAAATGCTCTGTCTGACACCCTTTAGCTTCACCCTGCAGCACAGGGTCCAACTTCCAATTGCCTGAGGCTTTCTCTAGTGGCCAAATTATGAGTGCCCCTCCCTCCACAGGCCTCAACCAATAAGTAATGGGAGTGGGTGCATTCCTGCCTCTGCTCTCCTGCCCCTTGGGTAGGACAACTCATAGCAAGTGCTTCCACTGAGTCCTTCTCTGGGTCACTTCTGTACCCCTCTACCGTATTCCCTGGGATCACCTTCCACACCAGCTATTTGCTGTCAAGTCTTTGTCAAGGAAGGCAAAGTTCTTTCTTTCTTTCTTTCTTTCTTTCTTTCTTTCTTTCTTTCTTTCTTTCTTTCTTTCTTTCTTTCTTTCTTTCTTTCTTTTTTTTGGTACCAGGAAGAGAACTCAAGAGTGTTCTACCTCTGTGCTATACCCCCATCACTTTTTTTTTTTTTTTTTTTTTTGAGACAGACTCTTGCTAAGTTGCTGAGAGTCTGGCTAAGTTGCTGAGGCTGGCTTTGAACCTGCAATTGTCTTGTCTCAGATTCCCAAGTACTAGGATTACAGGTATGGGCCACCATGCCCAACAAGGAAGGAAAAATTCCGTAAATGGAGGTGTTGATGGCTGCACAGCATGATGAATGTGCTTCATGCCATTGAACTATACTCTTAAAAATGGTTCAAATGACTGGGCATGGTGGTGCACGCCTGTAACCCCGGTACTTGAGAGGCTGAGACAGAAGGATAGCAGGTTCAAGGACAGCCTCAGCAAGTAGTGAGACTCTCATCAACCTAGTGAGACCCTATTCCAAAATAAAAATAAAATAGAGCTGGGGATGTATCTTAGAGGTAGAATGCCCCTGGGCTCAATCCCCAGGACCAAAAAAAGAATGGTTCAAATGATAAATTTTACGTGTAATATATATATATATATATATATATATATATATATATATATAACATATGTAATATTTGTATTATATATTATAACATTTTTATAATAATAAAAATTAAAAAACAAAGAGGCATTGGGGGTTTATGGATAGAACATTCTCCCATATGGATACCATCCCTTGTCCTTCTTGCTCAGCATCTGCTACAGTTTGGATTTGGAAGTTCCCCTAAAGCCAACGTGTTAAAGACTTGGTTTGCAACCTGGTGCTATTGGGAGGTCTTGGAGCCTTTAAGAGGTGGGCCTGGTGGGAGGTCTTCTGGTCATTGGGAGCATGCCCTTGCAGGGGAGAGACAGATCCCAGCCCTTTCCTCTCTTTCTCTATTCCCAGCTACAAGGCAGTTTTGTTCTGCCATATACTCCCATCATACACTCCCATGCTGTCACAGGCCCAACTGATTGGGAACTAAAATCCCCCAATCTGTGAGTCAAAATAAACCCTTTTTCTTTATCAGTTGATTATCTCAGGTATTTGTTACAGTGATAGAAAGCGAACCAATTACATATAACCTAGTCTTTTAATAGTTATTATCTTAATTAAAGCCCCTGATATAGAAAGTAAAAATAATTAACACCCCTTCAGAAAAAAATTCCTTATCAGAGGGTCTGCTCCTTGGGGAGCAGGGTGGGAGGGCAGAGGGGACTAACCCAGGCTCTTTGGGGAAAATTTAGATACTAACCATTCTGATTTAAACTATAGCTACTCGTGGGTATAAATCGCTTATCTGGAGCCTGATTTGCCTCAGGTGAACTGTGTATAATGTTTCAAAGGCCTGACCCTGTATTATGTTCCTAGGGCCTGACCCTGGATGGTAAGCCCCAGCCTAGTGCACTTGCTCTGCAAGACTGTGCCTCAGAGGACACCGGCCTGGGTGTGAGCCTGTGTGTAATCCCAGGAGCAGATGGTTTCTAGAATGCTTCCATGTGCCAGTCACTGAGCTAGGCACAGGTTATATATACCCTGGCTCCCTCAATCCTCCCCTCAACCCTAATGGGGTGGACACTTTCACTCCTGCCATTAGGCAGATGAAGACTGAGGCTCAGGGAGGTGAAGTATCTCACCCATGGCTCCCAGCTGGCAGTGAGCAGAAATCTGCCCTCAGCCCTGCGGGCATCATGGCTGCAACCCCCTGCCCCTCTGCATGCATGTGTGTCTTGCTTCAGTATCTCCAGTGGTACCAGGAGTAGCCCAGGGGATGGTAAACATGTGATAACACCCAGAAGGCTCAGTTCTCGAGCCCAGACTGCTGAGCACACATGATTCCAACGCCAAAGTTCCCGGGTCTTCCGACACTGGGGGCCCCACCAAATCACAGGTTTCTTGAAGCTGCGTATGTTTAAAAGCTTGCAGTGTTTCACTTAATCAAGGCTTCTATTTTCGGTTCCATGCTCTCCAGTTTTAAAATGCACCTCAGCCCTTTTTACCACTGAGAGCTCTATTATCTGACCCTTGGATGACTGTGTAGACCTTCAGATGATGGCTGTGTAGACCTTCAGACCTTCAGAGATGACTTTCTGCCATCTCTGCTTTCTCTTCCACTCCTCCAGGAGGGCAGACAAGTGTGGGAAGTGGTAGCATACATTTAAAATCTGGACACACAAGCACAATTCTTAGGCTGACCTACCAACTTTTAACCCCTCTTCCCTATGACAGTCAAAATCATTAACATTCGCTAGGTCACAACTTTCTACAAGACCCTGTGCAAGGCATCATGGGACAACCCTTTGCAGAGAAAACCAGACCTACATAAATAAAAAGAAAACTAACTCATAAGCTATCAAATGGCAAAGGCAAAGTCTCAAAGGTGTCTGTATTTGACCAGGTGCCTGCTTTTTGATAAGTGTCTATGGAATGAATGAATGGTGTCACCAGACCTTTAACTGAAACCAGTCATTACAACAAAGATTTTGTGAGCTCCAGCCACCTACTGTACTGCACACTGGGGAATTCAGCAGAGCACAAAACAGAGATGTTCTTAGCCCCCGGAGCTTACTGTAGGAGAGAGACAGGGTGCTGAACCCTAACCATGAGAACAGGAACAGAAGGTAACTCTGGTCTGTGATACATGGAAAGAGGGAAAGCAAGGGAATAGGAAATAAGTTGTGGAGGACTTTGCTGGAGAAGGGCAGAGAAGGCTTCTCTGAAGATGTAAAAGAGCCAGCAGGTGAAGATGTGGGGAAAGGTGGCTGAATAGTAAGTGAAAGGGCAGAGGGGAGAGGCATGAGCAAGGGGCCCATGGTGGGGAAATGTCATGTTTAGAGACAGGTGTTGCCAGCCTGACCAGGTCCATGAGAAGTCGCTGTTGATGGCAACTGGATGCAGGCTGTGGAAGTTGTGCACAGCAGGGCTAGATTCCAACTTAGTTCTTTCTGTGAGCAGCTCCACTCAGGATCAAGGGCACCTGGAAGGCTTTTCTTTCCAGTGACTCTTGCTAGAAGGCTGGCCAGGGGAGAGGCTCCGCAGCCCTTCATGCCAGAGGCTCTCAGTGGGAAGATGCAGTGTGGGCCACTGCTCAGTCCTTGCTCTGGAGTGGTGGTGCCACATGGCTGGCACCTGCAGGAGGGTGGATCGAGGGGAGCAGAGGGGCCCAGTCTACAGTGTGCACGACTAGAATTCATAGCTGTTGCATGGGGGAGCCCTGCCACCCTGGGTCCTGGCTTATCAAGCAGTGTGTGGTGTGGACACTGATGACATCACTCCCCACTTGAATCAGAAACAGACACTGTATGAATGGGGCTTTCTCCTTTCTTTGCCAAGGGTAGAGTCAGGCGCCCCAGGAAAAGCATCGTCATCTAGATTGAGCAGAAGGGTGGAGTGATGTAGAGCTGTAGCCATTCATTCATTCATTTGCTATGTATGTCTCTCCTATGTGCTGTGCTGGGTACTGGGTTGTTTACAGAACCAACAAGACAAAACCATTGTCTGAAAGGCTATCACAGTCTCCTGGGAGGGGAGGACGGTGATAGGGACTGGGCAAGCAAGCTGCTCATCCAGCCCATAGACGAAATGGCACCAGTGATGTCTTCCCAGTGTAGCACCCCACGGAGCCACATACCAGTCTGCTTTCCTGATTTTTGCTTCTCTCGCTGTCTTCGGGTGATGCTATCTCTTAGCCGTTTAAGATTCTCCTGGAAAAAAGTCAGTTTATTATTTAAGTATACAGCAGAATGATACTCTGAACACTAGAGTTTCTTATTTTAAGCTGTATGCAAGATCTTATCACATTGCAATAACATTTCAAGATTGCAAATGAGGCTCAGAGAAACCCAAGTCCTCATCAAATTTGTGCCTGAAGAGAAGCCATCTCTATTATGGAAGGGATGTCATGAAGCATGCTGATTCCTCTCCATGAGCGTGCTCCACACCTAGATCGAGGCCCACCTCCTCCCTGAAGCCTCCTCAGTATGCTCTGGTCCTTAGTGCTGCCCCTGCCAGCCAACTGGCACTTGGGCTATGCTCCCTTTCATGTGTGTGCATGCGTGCATGAGAGTTTTGCCTCTTCAGGGATACGGTGGGCTCTCCAAGGGCAAGAGACTAGGTATTGTACCTTTCTGTAATCCCACCACCTGGGCCATTGTAGTCATTTGGTAAACATTGGACAGATACTTGAGGGTCAAGATTTGTCTCTATGGTCAGTCAACAGCAACAGTGTAGGAGCATTCCAGGGACGTTAATTATCTGAGCATTCAACACCCTGGGGAAACTGTCCAGACAATCTGGCTGGAGCAGAAGGCCCTTGTGAGGGAGTCACAGGGGCCAGACTAACCAGTTGGCTAGTTTGCAAGTACATGCTGAGCAGACTGAGCTTAGTCCAAGAAGCAGTGAGAAAACACTGAAAGAGGTCCCGTGGTCATGACTGTGAACTGGATGCACAGTCGTTGAAGGCAAGCAAACCCCCCTGGAGACCAGGTAGCAGCCAGATGCAGGCAACAGAGCCACCGGTGGGACATGATGGGTGAGGGGTTGAGGGAGGGAATGGGAAGACAGGAGCAAATACAAGAGGAAAACTACCACAGGGCAAGACCAGGCAAGATCTGCAGCTGACCTGATAGAGGGGACCCGGGAGAAGAGCCACAGAGATCCTAGAGTCTGGCTGGAGTTCCCTGGGAGATGGCAGAGCAGTAAACAAAAAGAGGGAGTCAGATAGGGAGCAGTCTGGAGGGGCATCCTAGGAGGACACAGAAGACGCTGAAGGGAACCTGGACAGGGTCCACCAGTGGGACATGGAGGTAAAGGAGACAGAGGAGCAGACAGAGAGGCAGAGGAAAAGGAAGACAGGAGCAGCCGGCACCCCAGCAGCCCTGGCCAGGGGAGCACAGGAAGCACAGAGCAGTACGCACTCCCGTGGGTGGGATTCTCTGCAGTGTTCACAGTTAGTACATGTTTCCTCTGCACCAGGCATGCTAAAGGGTTAACCGTTTAGTCCTCCCCTTCACACTTCAGAGGCGGAGAAATGGAGGCATAGCAAGGCCAAGGTTGCCTAGCTGCAGGTGGCAGAACAAGGTTGTAAACTTAGGCTCCTGGCTCCAGAGCCTTGGTTGCTCCTAACTACCATGCCATGTGGTCACAGGATGTGGCAAAGAAGAAGAAGAACAAAAAATCCTTGTCCAGAGCCCGTCTTTTCCTGGGGCTCCTACATCCAGCACAGCAGGGAGCCCTTCCCTCCTTCAGCGCCCCAGAGGGAGGGAGGCAGCTGGTAGAGAGGGTGCCCAGTCTAAGGAACGGTAAGGAGCGGAAGGTATAGTGACAGGAGGGATGCAGGTTCTAGAGGGAGCCTGAGCTGGTTTGAATCTTGATGGCCTCTTCACCTCCGTTCTCTGTAAAATGGGAGTGTTGATACTTCACACACAGTACACACCAGGACGGACGAGAGATTAGGTCTATTTGACTCTCACCGCCCAATATGGTGCTTGCAGAGCTCTGTCGCTGCTGCCCACTCTCACTCCCCACTGCTCATGCCCTCTTCCCCCCAGAGCTCAAGACTCCCCCTCAGGACCGCTGACTACCCTTGCTCCCCTGCCCCAGTAGCTGGAGTGTCAGATGCCCAGAGAACAGGGGTTAGAATGCACGCCAGGGGAGGTGGAGAGAAAAGGCAAGAGCTCCTGTCCTTACTTAGCTGCTCACTAGAGAAGTCGCCTTGGACATGCTCCTTAATCTCGTGGGCCCCATTTCTTCCTTTTTTAGTATGTATGCACAGAATATAATTTAAAATGTCCTTCTCGTAAAGGACTTCAACTGTACAGCTAAAGCAAGCGTTTCCCATGACATCCGTCCTCTATCCTCAGTCCCTCCCAAGGTAACCACTGGGGAAGGTGTGAGCTGCCTTGGCATTACATCCAGGCCTGCAGAAATGGAGTTTGTAAGTGTGACTTGCTTTATATCTGTAACTTGTTTTATTCATTTAATCCTATTTCCTGGGAGCTTTCAAAGTTCTCCCTGAGTCCTAAAGAGAGATCCTTCTGTGAAAGATGTGGCACTTAGAGTAGAGAGAGATACTACCAAGGAAAAAGAGTCATGGAGGTACACACTCGTAATCTCAGCCACTCGAGAGGCTGAGGCGGAAAGATCGGGAGGAGGATTTCAAGTTCAAGGCCACTCAGGGATACGGAGAGAGGGAAGGAGGGAGAGGGCAAGGTAAGGTCAGGCCAGGCTGAGTGTGGTGGTATACACCCATAATCTCAATACTTGGGAGGCTGAAGCAGGAGGATCACAAGCTCATGGCCAGCCTGCAACTTAGCGAGGCCCTCCGCAACTGAGTGAGACCCTGCTTCAAGATAAAAAACAAAATCAAATAGGGCTGGGGTGTAGCTCAGAGGTAGAATACTCCTGGGTTCAATCCAAAGGAAGGAAGGGAGGGAGGGAGGGAAGAAGGGAAGGAAGAAAGGAAAAGAAAGCTGGTGGGAGCAGAAGTCAAGGGCCAAATGCAGAGCACAGTGTAGCAGTGAATTAGAGTGTGTAGTAATCTCTTTGCTCCTGACCACCAGCCTCACATCATCCAGAAAAGCCATCCAGCTCTCAGCCAGGGCCCCAGACAAGGGACCACAAACACACCCTCACTGACTCGCAAGGACACAGCCACACACTAGACCTCCACTGTCTGGTTGAGAGGTGTCATGAAGCACAGCCTGGCTACCTGCTGGAAGCGAAAGGACTCGGATCGCTTCTTCTGGTGAAGCTGCCACTCTTTGAAGTGTAGCACCGCCTCGTCCACGTTCACAATGCCCAACTTCACCTGCTCCTGCAGGGTAATAAGCTGCCGCTGGCCTGGCGTCTTCATCCCCGCAAATGGGTCATATATGCTGGACTGGGGCCTGTCCCTCCACGGCCTGACGAGCGGCTCTGGAAAGGATGGCAGAACTCAGCATGGCTCAAGAGGACACGTCCCAGAGGTATAAATGAAGAGATAATTCTTCAATGGTGTAATTCAAGAGAACTCACAGGCTCAAGAGGAAACGCCCCAAAGGTAGAATTATTCAAGGAACCAAGAAGGGGGAAGCACGGCATGGACCCAGGGAGAGGGAAGCAGCTAGTAATTCCAAAGCCTATCACCCTAAAGTAGACAGGGCCACCATGTTGCAGGGAGGTGTGAAGTCTACTGACCCCCTCGGCCCTAGTTACTGAGATGCTTCAGACTGATATTCCTCAACCTTGATGTTGTTGACACATTTGGGCCTGGATGACTGTTGTGGGCTGCCCTGTGTATGGCAGGGCGCTCAGCAGCCTCCTTAGCCTCTACCCACTGAGTGCCACTAGCACTCCTTTCCCCAGTTGTGACAACCCCAAATGTCCCCAGATATTATTAGATGTCCGCTACTGCTTTAGATTCAAATCCACTCCCAGAAGAGAATATACAGGAAGAGTCTAGCCAGGATGCTTCTCCCAGGCTCACTCCCAGCCCTGTCTCTGAGCAGTGATTGTGGACCCATGGGTGTGACATGCCAGAGGAGACTGAAACGCCAGTGGAACCATAACCCAGGCATAGACGAAGTACTGGGTCCTGGCTAACCATCCGTGGGCTGTTCAGTGCCAACCTCTCTTCCCTGTTACAAATGCAGAGTTCTCTGCTTTGGAGATTCTAGGGATATAAGAAATCAACCACCTCCATCTCCAGGCTATGACCTCAGTTCTATGAGGAATAAGTTACTTGCAGAGATGACAAGACTTCCGGGACATGTGAGGACAATTTGACATTTTACTTCTCAACCCATGTAGGGATATTTGATCCCCAATTTCTCCAATAGGGCCCCATATGGGCATTGTGATTCAGGGACATAGAAGGAAAGCAAGATAGCTTTCTGTATTCATTGGGTACTAAAAAAGACATGAATAACTATTCACTAATTCTAACTATTCACTATTCTAACTATTCACTCATCTCTGTGCCCATACTCATATATCCTCCTCCCAGATTTTGCCTTTAAAGGCTCTCTTCAATGGTATTGGAAATGGGGTGGGGAAAAAAAAACCAAAATGCACAGGCCACCAGTTCCAAATGTTTCAAATGCTTCCAGTGCCTGCCTTCAAATGCTATACCATCAGCCCTATTTTATTTTTTTATTTTGAAACAGGATCTCACTAAGTTGCTGAGAACCTTGCTAAGTTGTTGAGGCTGGCCTTCAAACCTGTGATCCTCCTGTCTCAGCCTCCCAGGTACTGGGATTACAGGTGTGTGCCACCACCCATGGCTTCATGGCTACTTTTCAAAAGAATCCTCATGGAATAAGACCAAATGTTTCAATTTAGCACCAGCAAATTAATCAAAATAAAAAAGGTGTACTTAGTTCCTCAAACTTCCATGAACAGTCTTTAGAAAAATAGGATGTCTATCTAAGTTGTTCCTCAATGGCAAGAAATGTCTTCTAAATCAAAGCCACATCAAAACACAGTTGAACTAGTACAGATAGGGAAAATAGACAGAAAAGGACGTATCACAGTGAAGACTGGGTGCTGGGCTGCCACTCACATCCTGCTGGCATCAACTTCAGTGTTTAGATAGTGCTTTGATAACCTGGATGGACATGTCCTAGCATATTAGTGTCCTTTGTATGATCGATCTGTACAACAGCTCAGGGTACTCCAGTTTCCTCCTTTCTCTCTCTGCTTTCAATACAGGATTTTCAGACAGCTCCACCCCCTTGGGGGTTTTGTTTTGCAATGCCAAGGAACTGTTGTTATACTTGGAAATCCCTGAGATTTAAACAGCTCTACCTCCTGAAATTCAGTTCATACGAATGAAGTTAAGGCCAAGTTCTAGCTTACCATTTCTGATGCTCTCCGAGGAAACATAGAAATTTCCAGGCCGCTCTTGACTTTTTTCTGCAAAAACTGTGAGAGAAAGAATATTCTGAGTAAAAACCAAGGCTTTTCTTTCTTAAGGGCTCTATAAAATTTTATACTTTTGCAAAACAAATGTTATTAAAACCTTATTCAAAAAATAAATGCCTGGAGTGGTGGTGCACACTTGTAATCTCAGTACTTGGGAGGCTGAGACAGGAGGATTGCAGGTTCAAAGCCAGTCTCAGCAACTTAGTGAGGCTCGCAGCAACTTAGCGAGACTCTGTTTCCAAATAAAAAATAAAATAGGTCTAGGGTTGTAGCCTGTAGGTAGAAGGCCTGAGTTCTATCCCCAGTACCACAAGAAATAAAATAAAATTAAATGATGAATGCATTCTTAGGATGTGGTTCTGCAACTCAAAACTCCAGAAGAAGACAACTAATGAGAAGCAGTAGAGACTGGCAATAAGACGGGCCACACAGACAAGATCTCAACTTAGAAAGACTAAGCCTGCCAGAATATGTGATTAGCATTTACAGGATCATTAAAGAAAAGGGCACCAGGCATGGTGGCACACACCTGTAATCCCAGCACTTGGGAGGCTAAGGCAGGAGGATCACACACAGGTTTGAGGCCAGACTCAGCAACTTAGAGCCTGCTTCAAAAAAAAAAAAAAAAAAAAAAAGGATTGGGTGCAACAAGGAGGTAGAATGTCTCTCAGTTCAATGCCCAATTGGAAGGAAGGAAGGAAAGAAAGAAGGAAGGGAGGGAAAGGGTAAAGGGCACAAGGAAGTGTGCTGGATTCCTGAACACCTGAAATTAGCATGGAAGACCTTGAAACTTGAGAATAATAGGAAGTAATACTACTTGACAGGTCAACCGGTACCATAAAGCAAAACCATAGGAAGTAAAACAGGAAAGAGTGTGCATAGCTTCAAGGGGACTATGATGAAGTCACTCATGAGGGACAGGCTAATAAAGGACGATGGAGAAACAGAGAAGTGACAGATGTTCCCTCAGTGGCCACTTATGAGCCTTGTGATTGTGCACAGAGGCCTGACCTCTCCCTGCCTGCATTTCTTATCTGTAGAATGAGGATGATAACAGCACCTTCCTCTCCTTGTCATGAGGATTAAGTGTGTTAACACATGGAAAGTGTTTAGAACAGTGTCCAGCACACACAAGCACTCAGTGTTAGCTTTTATTACCCTTATCCACATCTAAACGTCATGACTGTTGCCAGTAACACAGTGTCTTACAATTAAAAATCACTTCCAGCTGGGCGTGGTGGCGCACGCTTGTAATCCCAGCATTCGGGAGGCTGAGACCGGAGGATCCGGATTCGCGGCCAGCCTCAGCTACCTAGTGAGGAACTCTGCAACTTAGTGAGACTCGGTTTCAAAATAAAGAATAAAAAAATAGGGCTGGGGGTATAGCTAGGAGGTAGAATGCCCCTGAGTTCAATCCCCAGTACCGGAAAAAAAAATTATTTCCCATGGATTATTTCATCTGGCCTTTACAATAAGACTATGGCAGAGTATTACCATGTATTGTTATAACAAACGTAGTAGTACAGATGTGTGTCATTATGATAGTCATTTTATAGATGAAGAAACTATAGCTAAAAGGGGTGGAATGACTTATCCAATGTCCTATGTTGTATAAGTGGAAAAGGCAAGAGCCCCAGAGAGGCATCCAGGTGTTCCAGCCTCTAAGCCACTGTCACTTCTGTCACTTCCTGCCTCTCTCCTTTCCTAGCAAGTCCATTAGGGATGTTTAGGAATCAACTGTGCCCCTGCCACAACTGCCTCCAGGCAAGGATTCCTGCCATCCAACTGTCCCAGTATATATTTGTGTGCTTCTCTATGCGGGCTCCCTCAGAAGCAGACCCTGAGATATGGAGTTAAGAATAAGCAGTCCATTTGGGAAATGATAGAAGCAAGATAGAAAGTGGATGAAGCAGCTGGGTGTGGTGGTGTACACCTGTAATCCCCAGCACTTAGAAGGCTAAGATAGGAGGATCAAGCCAGCCTCAACAACTTAGCGAGTCTCCCTATTCCCAAACAGAAAAATAAAATGGGATGGGGGTATAGTTTGGAGGTACAGTGTCCCTGGGTTCAAATCCTAGTACCACAGGAGGAAAGGAGGGAGAGATAGATGGAGGGAGGGAGGGAGGAAAGGAGGGAGGGAAAAGAGGACTAAGCAATAAATGGTGGCAATGTAGAACATGCAATTCAGAGTTCTTCCACCAGAGGGGTGAGTAAGCTGGGCTATTTACCCACTGACTCCCATTGTCACTGGATGAGGGCAGAGGCCATGTATGCTAATTCCCCAGAGCTTCCAGCTTGTCCTGCAAGAGGGCAGGGGAGGTTCTGGATGGCAGAGAAAGCCATCAGGCCAAGAGAACCAGTGCAGACAGGTGGGACCCATCAAGCAAGCGGGCACCGACTACGGTGTCTGCTGGACATGCCAAAGGAGACGCTGCCCATGCAGATGGCCAGCCTGAGCACCAATAGCACTTGGCAAGAACTGTACTGTAACCCAATTTAGGGCTGCCAGACTGAGCAACCAAAACCCAAACCAAAAACGGTGAAGTGTTTGGGACATATTTAGAGTAAAAATGTATTGGCTACTTATCTTAAATTCAAAGTTAACTGGGCATCCCACATTTTGTCTGGCAACCCCAATCCAATTACCAGGGACTCTTAGTTGAGCACTGCCTTCCCCAGTTGACAATTTCCTTTTGTCATATGCTCGTACTATTAAAAAATGGAATATAAGTCAGAAGCACAGATCTGGCAATTCTATTATGGTACTTGAAATCATATTAATATAATCAAGTCCTGAAAGCACTGAACCATTGGTTATATAACTGGTGTCCTAGGGATAATTAGGAAGTCAAAACCCAATTCTTCCCAATTTTTATTAATGTAGATAAGCAGACAGTCTAACACAGTGGCTAAAAGTCAGGGTTTTGGAGCCAGAGTCCTTGGGTTCAAATCCTGGCTCTGCAGTGGTGGCTAAGTAACCTTTGTAAGCCCCCTTTTTCCCATCTACAAAATAAGGATGATGGTCCTTACTTTAAAGGTTACTATCAAGATTAAATGGATAAGCCAGGAGTGGTAGTACACACCTGTAATCCCAGTACTTGGGAGGTTGAGACAGGAGGAATACAGGTTTGAGACCAGCCTCAGCAACTTAGTGAGGGTCTTCGCAATTTAGTGAGACCTTGTTTTAAAATAAAATCAAAGGGGATGGATGTGTATCTCAGAGGTGGAATGCCCCTGGGTTCAATCCCCAATACCATACACACAAAGAAAGATCAAATGGATAGAGTATTCTTGGTAGATTTCAATAAATGTTAGCTATTAGAATGAATAAGAATAAGAGTAGGAGAAGGAGGAGGAGGAGGAGGAACAAGAAGGGTTTCTGAAGATAAAAACTTACTGAGGTCCTTGTTTATTGTCTTTGCAACAGTGCATGAATGCCCCAGGAAGACCAACACCAAATCTGATCATTACCCTTGGTCTAGCTCCAGAACTTGCCCCAAGTTCTAACCTTGTCTTCTGGAGCTGGCTGGAGACCATACAGGAGAGGACAGTTTGAGCAATGGTTCAGAAAACTAGGGATTCAGGAAATTCTTGCTGAGGAGCCCTGCAAGTCCCTCTGGGCATCATTCCCCACCACACTTGCCTTTAGAAATGTAGGGTTCGTTGTCAGACAGCTGGTGGGTGGCAGGAGCACTGGCCTCTGGCCTGGGCACAGGGACAGGAGGCCTGCTGGCCAGGTCCACAGCAAAGGTCTCATCTTCATCCACCGTGTGATAAACATCCTCTTCCCTGCCAAGATGGTGCTGCTCTCTCTCCAAACTGGCCCTTCCCACACTGTTGCCTAGAAACACAGAGAGAGGTGACTGAGAGCAGCAGACAAACAAATTGGGTAGCTCCAGTCATGAGAGCAGAGCAAGTGGTCATTCCTTATCAGCACAGTACTGGCCTCTGGCAAAGGCCTCCCTGCTGCATCACCTGCTCAGATTCTCTAGTGAAGCAACTGAGAGAACTCCAATGTCTCATCATTTGCCAGAGAATCAAGCACCAGGCTCTGTTACCTCAAGTTCACTGCTAGGATTCTGTTACTAGTTCCATTAGAACTGAGAGAAAGAGCCGGGCGTGGTGGCGCACGCTTGTAATCCCAGCATTCGGGAGGCTGAGACTGGAGGATCCGGGTTCGCGGCCAGCCTCAGCTACCTAGTGAGGCACTCCGCAACTTAGTGAGACCCTGTTTCAAAAATAAAGAATAAAAAATAGGGCTGGGGGTATAGCTCGGAGGTAGAAAGCTGGGCATGGTGGCACATGCTTGTGATCCCAGTACTTGGGAGGCTGGGATAGGAGGATTGCAGATTTGCAGCCAGCCTCAGCTACTTAGTGAGGCCCTCCACAACTTAGTGAGACCCTGGTTTTTTTGTTTGTTTTTGTTTTGTGGTACTGGGGACTGAACTCAGGGACATTCTACCTTCGAGCTATACCCCCAGCCCTACTTTTTATTCTTTACTTTGAAACAGGGTCTCACTAAGTTGCGGAGTGCCTCACTAGGTAGCGGAGGGCTGGGGGACTCAGAGGTAGAATGCCCCTAGGTTTAATCCGCAGGACTGAAAAAAAAAAAAAAAAAAAAAAAGAATTAGGAGAGAGAGAGAGCCCGGCCCCCACAGCCTAGGAACACCTAAGTCCATCCCCTGGTGTCAGGGAAGCAGCTTGAAGATGTCCCAGGGTCCACCACCACTGATCCAGCGTTTTCTTCACCTTCCTCAAAACAGCACAGGAGATTGCTCCTGAGGACTTCCTCCATGCCCCACAGTGTTCCAGATGTATAATCCACATTGTTATCACCTTTGATTTTGCAATGCTGTGGAGTAGCTATTATCATTAATACCATTTTGCAAATGAAGAAACTGGGGACCTGAGGATTTAAAGAACTTTCCTAAAGCCAGGTCGGTGCCCAGAAAACCAGCTCTGGAGCTGCCCTCTTAAGCCCGATGATCTCCTGCTTCTTTTACAATCTCTGCTCCCATTAATTAAAAAGATTGAGGAAGGAGGCTTGCCTCTCACCCTCTGCCCACCACGGCCCCACAGCTCTCAGGTTTCCTCGGCAGTCTCCATCAACAAGTGTTTATTAAATGCCCATTTGAGATACAGGAATGGAGAGAGCTTGAGCTTTCTTCCTATGGAATTTCTAACCCTGTGATTTGCTAGGGACTTGTGTTTTCATTGCATCTCTCTGAGCTGCAGGGGACTGCTCGTGGCTTTCTGGTGTCACAGTTCCAGAGGACTGACCAGGCTGGTCCTGATTCATTAGAGAAACCTAGTTCCCAGGGCTCTGCTCTCCAGATAAATTTATCCACTCATCCTTGAACATGTTGGACAAAAACATGAGGAAATTCGGGGGAGACTTATCCAATGTTGACAAGATGAGGTGGCCCAGGAGAGCCATCGGCCGCCCCAGAGGGTAACAGTGATACCACAGCACCTGTCTCTCACTCACCATCTCCAAGCACATTGCCTTTGCCTCAATTCTTCATCCTGCTAAACTCTGTCCTGCCTCGGTAAGGTTGTTCCTCTGCTTGGAGCCCTCTTCCCTCCACGCTGTGCCAGGCCAGCCCAGCTCCCCTGCCAGGTCACGGCTGAACTGTCCCCTTCTCAGAAAGGCCTCATGGACCACCAACCTAAACTAGGTCCAGCCTGTATTTATCCTCGTCATTCTCCATTCCTTTGATCTACACCCTTGCCACAATGCCCACTTACACGTGTGTTAGTGGTTGGGCTGTTTCCTGACTCTCTCCCTCTCTAGACTATCAGCTGCAGGAGGGCAGGCCCTGCCTGGGACTCCCTGCACTGTCCTCCAGCCAAATGCAGAGCCTTCCACACAGCAGGGGCTCAGTAATATTCTGAGAATTAATGAATGAGGAGCCAGGCATGTTGCACACACCTGTAATCCTGGTACTTGGGAGGCTGCGATAGGAGGATGGCAAGTTCAAGATCAACCTCAGCAATTTAGTAAGACCCTGTCTGGAAGTAAAAATAATTTTTAAAAAGGGCTGGGAGTGTAGCTCAGAGGTAGAGTGTCCCTGGGTTCCACCCCTAGTATCACACACACATACACACAAAATGACTGGATAAATAAATTCTGGGTAAAATGTGCTTTCTACTGCATCAGTTTTGAGCCTCCCCAGCCATCTGCATACTATGCCTGCTCTCCTTCCCAACAGCTTCCTAATCTGGGCTGGGCAGACCCTTGGGGACCTTCAAACAAAGCTCAGGGCTGCTACATAATCAGGTAAGAGGAAGACTTTTCTTCCATAGCAGGAGGAAATTTTATGGCTTCAAAAGCTTTGAGAGCCAAGTGTGTGGAGTTGGTGTATGAATAATATCTACCCCCTTAGCAACATCTGTCCACAGATGGGGCATTTGTTGGGAGCCCTGAGTAAAAAGTACCACTTTTATTAGAGGGCTGTGCACCACAACCCTTCTTCATTCCCATCATGGCTACAGATAATCACTCCATTCCCTGGGCTCCTGCTGGCCAAGAGTAGTTTGCAGAAAGAATCTCCAGTCCCACCCTAACCACCAGGCTCCTTGGGACCTACAAATGCTAGGGAAGCAAAAAAAGAAAGATTATAGAAAATTTACTACCCAGGGTTTAAGGTCACTCAGAGGAACTCAATTCTGTGCTACTGGAGTCCCTGAGAGAATGCATTCTGAGCCTGTTTCTCAGCCACTCCCATCTAGATCAGATTGTATCATTTAAAATAACTAATGAATTAAATAATGAACGCAATGAATAACTTAATTAATAATTAAGTACTAAATTAAATCTGTTGGTATGTTCCAGGTTCCGCTCTATGCCGGGTGCTGCATTTTATTGGGGACAGAAAGTTAATCCCTGCCTAGAACTCTTTACAACCCTGATGCTGACTGGCTGATACCACATGAATGGAGCTGGGGACAGCACTCAGAACCCGCCCAGGTCACCTGTCCCAGCCTCAGCTCCACACTTCCCTTCCCACCCATTATACACAACCACATCTGTGGTTCCCAAACTGATTCTTCAGAGCTGCTGAATCCCAAGAAATCATATCAGGTAGCAATGAGAGGCTGAGCAGAGGGCTTACAAATAGTTTCTGTTTTACCTGCATTGTAGACTAGGCCTCCATATAAGATTTTATTTGAAATAGTGTTTCCTGCAGCTCTTTGGGAATGAGAGCATGACAGAACATCAGAAGAGGATGATCTGATATTGTCAAAATCATAAATACACACTTTCTTAGAATCAGCAATTGTCTCCCTCCCTCAGTCAAACTACCCCTGGGTTTGACTGAGTTACCTTCCCAGCCATTTTTTTTTTTTTTTGAGACAGGATCCCACTAAATTGGTGAGGCTTCCTGAGTCATCAGGATTACAGATATAAGCCACTGTGCCCTCCTCCAGCAATTCTATTTGTAGTAATTGACAGTACACAGACTTAAATGTGTAAAAAGACATTATACACAACTAAGATATTTATTACGCCAATGTTTACAAAAGCAAAAGCAGAAAATGAGACAATAGTCTCAGTAGGAAAGTGGTTAAATATGTTAGGTAATATGACGTATGATGGAAAGCTAGCTGTTAACAGTTAGTGTTTGTGCTGATATAACACTACTTGTGAACAAAAAGTAAAGAAGATGTAAGTCTCCACATGTTAGTATGTCCGGAAGTTTTCTGGGAGAGAAACTTTTCTCATTACTTCAATTTTTGTATCACTTGATTTTTATTATTTGATTGTTATTACTTTTATAACAGTAAACAATAGGTGGGGATAAAGGGGAACCACAAGAAGATTCTACTGTGAAAGAAAAAAACAAAGCACTGCCTGAGGTTTTCAAAAGGTGCTGGGACAGCAGAAGAAGCAACACCTGAGCCCCACTCAGACCTCCTGAACCAGAAACCAAAAATCTGTGTTTTCACAAGTTCTCCAGGTGGGTCTGATGCGCATTCAAGTTTAAGAAGCACTCTGAAGCTGGGCGTGGTGGTGCACATTTGTAATCCTGGTACTTGGGAGGCTGAGAATGTAGGATGCCCCTCCGTTCAATACCCAGTTACCCCCCCACCCCCCAACACACACACACAGAAGGGAAGCACTGCTGTAGGAAAAGCTTGGAAGGCACCACTCTGGTAACTAGTATAGATTAGTATGACACCAACCATGTGACAGATACTGTGTGACACTTTCCCCCCCACATCTTCAGAGTCTTAAAGAGATCACAGTAAGCAGCCCAAGACTGGGGTAAGTGGCAAGGCCAGGGTCAGGGTCAGCTGAGTAACACCCTCTTGCTTCCCATAGACAGCTCGTCACTTCCACCTGCAAGGGCCACCCCACCACACTCTGCATTTGCCCACTGAACAAAAGCTCACTTTGTGTATGTGTCTGTCTCCTCTGTAGGGCGAGACTGATGAGTTATACTCATCTCTAGAGACCAGAACCCGGCACAGACAAGCAGCTGGATGAATGACTGCTGGAAAAGTATCACTTCAACTCAGGACTGAATGATGAGGCCAGGATGACCTGAGGCTGTCATCTAAACCCTAACCCAGTTTGTTTACTGTGCGGCCACATGATGTCCCTTTAGGAAGAAGGAAGGGACAGGCTTACTTCTTTTCAGAAGGTGGCCGTGCACCCAGTGGTCAAAGCAAGGACTGTGGGCCAGGCCTGCAAGGGTCTGAATGTTGGCTCCTCCCCTCTGCTGGCCGCCCATAGGACCTTGGGCATGTCCCCCTCCATACCTCTGATTCCTCTCCCGCAAATGAGGGTGGCACCTTATGGGTTGCAAGGAGGACTGAATAAGGATTACACATAAAGCACTTAAACCAGGCCTGGCACTTGCTAAAGAAAGTAGGGCAAATCTAAGGCTAAACAATAAAGATAGCCAACAAATCTTTGGGCTCATTCATGCCCTCTTCGGCACCAGGTACTTGTCCAAAAACTGACTAATTGACCCTGAGCTACCTAGGACAGGACTTCCCTCTCAGGGAAACACTTAGCCTTAGAGCAGGGGTCAGCAAACTTTTTTTTCTATGTGTGTGTGTGTGTGTGTGTGTGTTTTTTACTGGGAACTGAAATCAGAGACATACTACCTCCAAGTCACACCTCCAGTCCTTTTTTCATTTCGAAACAGGGTCTCGCTAAGTTGCTGAGGTTGGCCTTAAACTTGAGATCCTCTTGTCTCAGTCTCCCAAGTACTGGAATTACGGGCATGCACCACCACACCCCAGGTCAGCAAACACTTTGTGTGTGTGTGTGTGTGTGTGTGTGTGTGTGTGTGTGTGTGTGGTACTGGGGATTGAACTCAGGAGCATTCTACCTCTGGGCTACACCCCCAGTCATATTTTTTATTCTTTATTTTGAAACAGGGTCTCACTAAGTTACAGAGGGCCTCACTAAGTAGCTGAGGCTGGCCGAGAACCCGGATCCTCCTGGCTCAGCCTCCCAAGTACTGGTATTACAAGCATGTGCCACCATGCTCGGCTAGCAAACATTTTTGAAGGGCCAGATAATAAATATTTCAGGCCCTGCAGGCCAGAAAAATCTGTCACAACTACTCATCTCTACCTTGGTAGTGTGCAAATGAAGGGGAATACTGTGTTCCAATAAAACTTTATTTACAATAACAGGCAGCTGGCCAGGCTGTGGTTTATCTGCTTTTATTTTAGAGCTTTTCCTTCCTCTTTACTGTCAAAAATCACCTGTCCGCTCCTCTCAGCACTCTACTCAGTCAATAGACCAACCATAAGTTAGACATGATTGGAGAGGGTTATGGAATTACAATTTAACACCTTCCACCATAAAACTTTCTCTTTTACTTTTTTTCTTTTTTTTTTC
>PVLC010003081.1:72681-103028 GCA_004027655.1 Graphiurus murinus
GCAGTACTAGGGATAGAACCCAGGGGCATTCTACCTCTGAACTATATCCCCAGTCCTATTTTTATTCTTTATTTTGAAACAGGGTCTCACTAAGTTGCAGAGGGCCTCACTAGGTAGCTGAGGCTGACCTCGAACTTGGATCCTCTGGTCTCAGCCTCCCAAATGCTAGGATTACAAGCGTGCGCCACCACGCCCGGCTTCTTTTTTACTTTTTTTCTGATGTGGCACTAGAGATTTAACTCAGGGACTTTCTACCTCTGAGCTATACTCCAAGCTCATTTGTATTTTTTGTTTTGAAATAGGGTCTCACTAGGTTGCTGAGAGTCTTCCTATATTGCTGAGGCTGGCCTTGAACTTAGATTCTCCTGTCTCAGCCTGGTAAGTACTGGAATTTCAGGCATGTGCCACCACTCCCAGCCCATCTATGAAACTTTCAATAACAATAATATCACTGATAATAATTATAAACCTTTGTTAACTGCTCCTTATGTTTCTGGCCCTGGTCTGAGGCCTAATATACAATAACTCATTAATTCTCATAACACTCATCTTATTTTACAACTGAGGAAACCGAGGTCCCAAAAAGTTGGATAGCTTGCCTCGGGTTGTCCAACTAACTGAAGTGAATATACATTAGAGTCCATGCCCTTAACCTCCACTGGACAGAGCCTTGACTTAGTAACACTTGTGCATATTCCCTTCCTTCACAGAAAGTAAAATCTCCCAAGGAAACTGATCACATCTTGTTTTTCTTTGTGTTCTCAGCCCCAACACCCAGAACAGTGCTTTGCAAATAGTAAGTACTCGATTAATATTGGTCAAATAAAAATAGACATGTGCATTGGGGGGGCTGATACTGGGGACTGAACCCAGGAGTATTCTACCTCTGAGCTATATTCCCAGCTCTTCTTATTTTGTTTTGTTTTTGTGGCACTGGGGATTGAACCCAGGAGCATTCTACCTCTAAGCTACACTCCCAGCCCTATTTTATTTTTATTTTGATACAAGGTCTTATAGGTTGATGAGAGTCTGGCTACTTGCTGAGGCTGTCCTTAAACCTGTGATCTTCCTGTCTCAGCCTCCCAAGTACTGGGATTACAGACATGTATCACCACACCTGAACACATGCACATTTTGTAAGAGGTAATCAGTCTACCCAGATAAATGGCTCCAGTGGTGGGAACTTCTGGCCTGTGAGTAATGCCCTTGGGAGAGATTAGGGCCGGTGGAACTGGAGACAGAACTTTCAATCATATCAGTGCCATGTAAGCAGCAGCTCATTCCTCGAGTGAAGCAACCTTCATATGGAATACACAATGCCTCTCTTTTTGCTTCCCTGTGCACAGATACAACTTACCTTCCAAAAACTTGCGGATCATAGAGTCCTTAGTGGGCAGAGAGAGACCATCTCCAGGGACTGGTTTAGAAGTACTGGCCTGAAGCATTTCAACATCTAGAAGGAAAAAGAGACTAAGAGAGTTAATGTGCTGAGGCAATCATTTAGGCAAGGTGATTTTACAGATGGATTTACAAGGTTTGGGAACTTTCTTAACAAAGCCAGGCATTCAAAGCCAGGTGCAGTGGCACCTACCTTTAGTCCCAGCAACTTGTAGGCTGAGGGAGGAGAATCACAAGCTCAAGGGCAACTTAGAGAGACCGTCTCAAAATAAAATAATACAATGGACTGGGGATATATTTTAGTGGTAGAATGTTGACCTAGCATATGTGGGCCCAGTACCTTCTCAAAGTTCAGGTATTCCTCTATCAATTCATCCTTCCATCTATCCATCTACTCAGTAAGAGCATGCAAGAAGTATAGAGCACAAAGGAAAGCAACATTCACAACTCCCAAACTCACTTTTGGGCCACAAGCCTCAAAGGTACAGTTATGCTCATGTGAATTTGAAAGAACAGACTCAATTTTAAAACAATACACCGTCTTATTATAGCAAAAACGAAACAAATAAGCCGGGCGTGGTGGCGCACGCTTGTAATCCCAGCATTCCGGAGGCTGAGACGGGAGGATCCGGGTTCGCGGCCAGTCTCAGCTACCTAGTGAGGCACTCCGCAACTTAGTGAGACTTGGTTTCAAAATAAAGAAAAAAAATAGGGCTGGGGGTGTAGCTTGGAGGTAGAATGCCCGAGTTCAATCCCCAGTACCGCAAAAAAAAAAAAAAGAAAAGAAAAAAAGAAACAAATAGATACAGAAACAACAGGAAATAAACTGTGGCTTACTCAAACCATGGAACATTATGCAACAGTTTAAAAGAATGTGTTAGATTCATATCTATCCATGTGGGTAAATCTCAAAAACAAAATGTTCAGTGAAAAAATTGCAGACAGGTGAATTTGGAACATTGTTTATATGCTGTTTAAGGGCCTATTAGACCATGAATTCATAAGTTGTTTATGAATTAATAAATATGTACCCATGTAAATATGCTAGGGATGATAACTATCAAATTCCTGGAAGTAGTTACCTCTGGAGTAGGAGGTAAGACAACTGGATTCCAGAAAGTGTTATAGAAACTACACCTGGAGCCACATAATTTAATTTTAAAAAATCTGAGACCAAAAAAGGAAGAAAGAAAAATACAGTATCAATCATCATAACCAAATCTCCCAGCCTGGTAACACCAGAGCACTAACCCCACACATAAAACCTGTCATCTCTGTTGACAGAGTGGCAAAAGGGTCATGTGATGGCCCAGCTGTTTTCACTAATGAAGTTCAACTTGAGAGAGCTGATTTCCATGTCTGGGAGGTAGATGGAAAATTGAAAAAGCTACAAAGAAAATTGGGACAAACACAATATGGAAGAAAAAGTAGCAGCAAGAGCCGCCCTGGCTGGACCTGACAATAGAATTACTACCCTGACACTATCACCTCCATCTTAATGTGCTGAGGAGGGGGAGGGGGAGCTTAAAGAAAGAATTAAAACAAGAGAAAGAAGAATGCACGCCAGTAACAAGACATTACCAACACCACAAACCCTTTACACTAAGCATTGACAAGAGCACATCAATCCTATGGCATTCTGGTAAAAAAAAAAAAAAAAAAAAAAAAAAAAAAATCAACCTCAGACCAACAATAGAAATCACTGACACAAGCCGGGCATGCTGGCACACTCCTGTAATCTCAGTACTTGGGAGAAAGATGAAGGAGGATTGCAGGTTCAAGACAAGCTTCAACAATTTTGTGAGACCCTCAGCAACTTGGCAAGACCCTGTTGCAAAAATAAAAAATTGACTGGGGGTGTCACTCAGAGGTAGAATGCCTTTGAGTTCAATTCCCAGTACCACAAGACAACAACAACAACAACAAAAATAGAAAAGAAAGAAAAATTGACACATCCACATTGGGAATGTTCTACAAAATAAGAAATCAGTGCTCTTCAAAAGAGCCTAAACAAGGGAAGACTGAGGAACCCTCACAAATTGTAGGAGAAATACCAAACACACTATAAGATCCTGGATAGGATCCCAGCACAGAAAAGGAACACTGACGATAAACCAGTGGAATGTGAACATGGTCTACAGTTCAGTTAGAAGTATTCCTCCCTGTGATGTTTGTACTGTGGTTAACTAAAGTTTTAATATTAGGAAACCTGGGTGAAAGGCAGACAGGAGCTCTAGTATTTTTTCAACTTTTCTCTAAGTCTTTTAAAAGTTATTCAAAATAATTTTTAAAGAGAATAAATGAAAAAAAGAGGGGAACCACAATAAAGAAGTAAATTTGCATAAGTTGTCCCTATGCCGAGCTTCTTTCTTGTCCACTTACACGATCAACACAGTACCTTCCTATGACACTGGGGGGTTGAATAATCGAAGTGGTGCTAAATAATCAGATCTTCCTACTCTACACTCACACCTTAGCTGGTGGTGAAGAGCACGATTTCGGAAGTGGACAGACCAGGCTCTGCTACGTATCTGCTCTGGCACTAGTAGAGTTACTCAGCCTCCTCGAGCCTCCTTGACAGTGTCTAGCAGCGTGGGTAGAAGCTTGGATGATGCATCAGAACACACAGGTTCCAATGCTAATTTTCCAGCTCTTCCATTTCTCTGGATGTATGACCACAGGCCCACTGGTCCAACATCAACTACCTTTTTTTTTTTTTTTTTTCTGATACTGGGGATTGAACCCAGGGGCATTCTACCTCTGAGCTACACCCCTAGCCCTATTTTCTATCCTTTATTTTAGAAACAGGGACTCAGTAAGTTGCAGAGGGCCTCATTAAGTAGCTGAGGCTGGCTACAAACCTGTGATCCTCCTGTCTCAGCCTCCCAAGTACTGGGATTACAAGTGTGTGCCACCACACCCGGCATCACCAACTACTTTTTTAAGGTCCAATGGAAAGTTCAGATTTACAAGAGGACCATGGTAGGCATCGGTCTACTCAGAGGGACAGCACCACTGTGTCAAGATGCATCCACCAGCTAGGGCAGACCTCACCTCGTGCCAGGCTAGCAGCCCAGGTGCGTGGTGATGAGATCTGTGGCAGGCAGGTGCAGGAGCCACCTTGGTGCAAAGCCTTGCATTCCACAGAAGCACCCATTTCTCATAGCTCCTCCAGAGGCAAAACCTCCAAGATGCCCACAAGAGACAGGCCAGGCCATTGCCCCCAGAGAAGCCCAGTGTTTGGGTCCCTTTCTGGTATTTATGCACAGTTTCTCCCAGATCTAGATATAAGGTAACCAATCAGGGGTCATTTTTATCATGGGTAATGTTGCCTAGAAACACCACTGACATTTGGCTCTTACTAAGTTACCAAGGTAACAGAGCTAGAAAGCCAACCAAAGGCCAAATGCTCATGCAGAAGGGAAATGATAGTTGTTGTGTTAACTCTTTGCCCACAATGATCTTGGGCCAAGTTGTTTCAATTCTCTCAGCGTCTCTTTCCCTGTCTGTAAAATGGTGATGATAGTATATGTATCTGGGAGGTTTGCTGTATTAAATGAGAAGCTTGCCAAGAGCATAGGATAGTGCCCAGCATGGCTGGGGATGTGGTATAATGCTTGCCTAGTGTGCCTGAGATCCTGGGTTCCATGCCCAGAACAGTAAAATAGAATAGAGCCTAGCACATGTGAAGTATTTAAATAAATACTAGCTATTATTATTGCTGTTGTTGTCATTATTGTCATTGTTATTAATTTTTGGTGATACTGGGTATTGAACCCAGGGGCATTCTACCTCTGTACCCCAGCCCTATTTTATGTTTTTATTTTGAAACGGAATCTCACTAAGTGTGCACTGGCCTAGAACCTGAGCTCCTCCTGTCTCAGCCTCCCAAGTACTGGGATTACAGGTATATGCCACCCTGTCTGGTTTGTTATTTTTGTTCTTAAATCCTATACACAGGCTACTGTCCTAAGCAGACAACAATTTTTTTTAAAAACTCCATTTATGCTCTTTGAAAATTTTAGTACTAGTTTAATGGCAGAGCACTTGCCTAGAATGTGCAAGGTACTAGGTTCAATCCCCAACAACACAAAAAGATTTTTTTTCAAGTGACATATAATAATTATATATGTTTATGGGGTACAGTGTGATAATGTGACATATGTATACATTGTATAATGATAAAATCAGGGTAATTAGCATTTTCATCTCTTTAAACATTTATCATATTTGTGTTAAGAACATGTGAACTCCTCTCTTTTAGTTTGTTTATTTATTAGTACTGGGGATTGAATCCAGAGACATTCTACTTCTAAGCTACATCCCCAGCCCTTTAAAAAATTTTATTTTGAAACAGTGTCTTACTAAGTTGCTAAGGCTATCCTTGAACCTGCCATCCTCTTGCCTCAGCTTCCCATATCCTGAGATTACAGGCCTGTGCCACCACGCTCAGCTCTTTTAGTTCTTTATAAAATATATAATGGTTGTAAACTATAATCCCCCTACTGGCTAGAACACTAGAATTTATTCTTCTATATAAATGTATTTTAGTACCATTATCTAAACTTCCTCTATCTTCTCACCCCCACCCACCCTTCCTAGCTTCTAGTGACCACGATTCTACATTCTACTTCCAAGAGATCAACTTTTTTAGCTTCTACAACAAATACTGCATAAGTAAGAACATGCAGTATTTGTCTTTCTGTTCCTGGTTTATTTCACTTAGCAAAATGTCCTTCCATTCCATTCATGTTGCCACAAAGGACAGGACTTCATTCTTTTTATGGCTAGATAAAATCATATGTATATATGAATTTGGTTTATTGATATATGGTATATTGTACACATACCACATTTTTTTTTAATCCATTCATCCACTGATGGATAGCTCGTTGATTCCATATCTTGGCTCTCAGGAAGAAGAGTAACCAAAGGCCAAATTCTCAAGCAGAAAGGTCAATAATAGCTTAGGTTAACTCCTGGCCCACAATTACCTTGGGTCAAGGACATGGAGTGCAGATGTCTCTTCAACACACATCGATTTCATTTCTTTTGGATATATACCAAGAAGTGGGATTGTTGGGTCATATGGTAGTTCTATTTTTAGTTTTTTGAGGAACCTCCATTCTGTTTTCCATAATGGCTGCACTAATTTACATTCCTACAAACAGTATGTAAAAGTTCCTCTTTCTCAGAATCTTTGTCAGCGTTTACTGTGTTTTTGATCCTATTTATTCTAACTGGGGTAAAATGGTATCTCACTGTGGTTTAATTTGCATTTCTTTGATGATTAGTAATGTTTAACATTTTCCACATACTTGTTGAGTTTTTATATTTTTATGTTTTCTTTTGGGAAATGTTCACTCAGATTGTTTCCCCATTTTTAAATTGAATTATTTGGGATTTTTGGCTGCAGAGTTATTTGAGATCCTTATATATTTTAGCCATCAATCCCTTATCTGATGAAGATTTTCCCCCATTCTGCAGGTTTTCTCTTTACTCTGCTGTTTCCTCTGCCATGCAGAGGTTCCTTAGTTTGACAGAACCCCATTTGTCTATTTTTGCTTATGTTGCCTTAATTTATACTTTTTTCATAGTAAGTTATTTGTTTGAACTCATCTTCTGCCTTGAAATAATGAATGCTTATGAGTTTATTCTAATATTTGGATTTCCACACACATAATCAAATATCATGTTATCTTAGTAAAGATTTACACTCAATCAATATTTTTATATTTAAATATACAAAGAGGGGGATCTTGACACAACAAATGTCAATTCTTTTGGGGGGGGGGTTGAGGGGGTTCCTGGGAAGAGGCATTCTACCTCTGAGCTACACTTCCAAGCTCTTTTTACTTTTTGTTTTAAAATAGGGTCTCACTAGGTTGCTAAGAGTCTGAGGCCAATCTCAAACCTATGATCCTCCTGTTTCAGCCTCCTAAGTGGTAGGATTACACCTGGCTGACAGATGTCAGTTGTTTACAACAGGATTATTTAGGGGAATGTGACTCACAGACAAGGCTTGCTGGGCATTTTCTTTATTGTAACTCCTGAGCACCCAGTTTTCTTGCCAAGGCACCTTAGCCAAGGCTCTGCAGCGGCAGTACAATTCAGACCTGGAGGCCCAATGCCCACTCGTCTTGCACCTTCCTGGGCCCATTACACTCAGTATGCATGGGCTTAGCGAGGAACTCCATGGGGCAATCCTAGCAGCCCTTCAGCCCCTGCTCCCCCACCCCTCCATGCAGCCAGGATCACAGTCAGAAGCCAACCTTAAGGATAGAGCCTAGAGGCAAAGGATAGGAGGTAAAGCTGGATGAGCATGAAGGGGCAAGGGTACAGGGATGGGGGTGGGTGGTCTGCAGATGCAGGAGGCAATAAAGGCACTTGACAAGGTCTGGATCCAGCCAAATAGTTTGCATTCAGAGACAAACATAAGTGAGGAAAAAGGAAGCAAGCCGGGTGTGGTGGTGCACACTTGTAATTCCAGTATGTGAGAAGCTGAAACAGGAATATCACAGTTTTGAAGCCAGCCTCAGCAACTTATTAAGGCTCTCAGCAACTTAGTGAGACCCTGATTCAAAATAAAAAATAAAAAAAGGGGCAAGGGCCAGGCATGGTGGCACACATTTGTAATCCCAGTATTTGGGAAGTTGAGACCAGAGGATCCGGGAACCTCAGCTACCTAGTGAGGCACTCCGAAACTTAGTGAGACCCTGTTTCAAAATAAAGAATAAAAAATAGGGCTGGGGGTGTAGCTCAGAGGTAGAATGCCCCTGAGTTCAATCCCCAGTATCACAAAAGGAAAAAAAAAGGGGGGGGGGGAAGCGGGGGTTACTCAGAGGTAAAATGCTCCTGGGTTCAATCCCCAGCACCAAGAAAGGAAGGAAGGAAGGGGGGGAGGGAAGGGAAGGGGAGGGGAGGGGAGGGGAGGGGAGGAGAGGAGAGGAGAGGAGAGGAGAGGAAAGGAAAAGAAAGGAAAGAAATAAAGGAAGCAGCTGGAACCAGGTAAGCCACAGAGGCCACTGAGCAACCAATGCAAGTTGCCACTGTGGTCAGGGGTGTTGACTTTGCTATCATGAGACCCAGGTTCAAGTCCTGGTTCTGACTTACTAGCTCTGTGTCCTTGAGCAAGTCACCTAATATCAGTAAGCCTCCATATACCTATCTGTAAAGTGGGACTAAACCAAGGGATCTACCTTACAGGCTTGCACAGCCCAATGGAGACAATGCTTATAAAATGCTCATCACCCAACAGTCATGGTGATCATTATTACTATAACAGAGCAACTTAGCTAGCATATGCATTTTCAATGGCTGCTATGACCAATTACCACTTAAAACAACATAAATTTATTTTGTGACAGTTCTGTAGCTCCAAAGCCAGGAGCAGATCTCTCTGGGCCCAAATTGAGGTTTCATAAGGGCTGCGTTCCTCTCTGGTCCCTTCTAGAGGCCACCCTCATGGGGCACGGGCCCTCTTCCTCCATCTCCAAAGCCAGCAGTTGGGCAGACAACTCAGGCACACTGTCCTGCTCACGTGCCATCCATCTGGTCTGTCTTCTCATTTGCTCTTCCATTTCGCAGGACCCTTGGGGATTTCACCCAGATAATCCCGGATATTCCCCTTATCTCAAGATCTGCTGACTGGTAACCTCAGTTCCATCTGCAGCCTTAATTCCTCTTTGCCACGTAACTGCACAGTCACAGACAGGGGACATTATTCTGCTCCCTGTAGGTGGGAACCACATATCAGGCACAGCCAGCTTGCCATGAATTTCTTCCTGGCTGGGCTGGTGAGAGGAGCAGGGGACAGGGATCAGGGCACCATCAGGTGACTCCCTCGAGCTCACAGGCTGAGCAGCCCTGTCCTGACGCACACAGCGATCACCACTGAGCCTCTGGATGTGCGTACCATCCCACATGGAGTTACCTAAGAAGGATTCTCCACCTTTTGACATTATAAATAGAGTGACTGTCCTTATACTTAATTGAACTTTATATCTTTTCATGAGACCATGAACAACAGATACACACACAGGCACCCATGTCCCCATTCTGTATCTATGACAAGCACCGTTAGTCACTCACAACATTCTTTCTGGCCTCATAATCCTGGAGACAGCACCCAGGCCACTCAATACTGGACAGCTAGCTTTGGAACATAAAGTTTTTGTTTTTGTGGTGCTGGGGATTTAATCCAAGGGCATTGTAACTCCAAGTCACACCCCCAGCCCCCTATTTTATTTTTTATTTTGAAACAGTGTCTCACTAAGTTGTAGAGGGCCTCATTAAATTGCAAGGCTGGTTCTGAACCTCCAATACTTCTGTCTCAGCCTACCAAGTACTGAGATTACAGGTGTATACCACCACCCCAGCCATAAAGTTATTTTAAAAACACTATTTCCCATACCTATCCTAGGCATTAAGTCCACAGAAGTAGTAGATACTACTTTCATAATAATAAAAAGTACCTAGATGTTGGGAGTTAATAAGTGATAAGATCCTCTTGTGGTCTAAATTTGACAACATTTTGCCTATATACAACCTGGATGCCCAGCAAGTTAGCATAGGAGTGATTGAAATGCATAGAAAATGGGAGTCTGTTTCCAGACAAAGGGCAATTTGTAATGGAAGCCGAAGAACAAATCCCTGCATTCCTGGATGGTCAGGGTTAGTACTGTAGATTCCAAGCACTGATCCTTTTCCACTGGCCAGGCAAAAAGAAACTGAAACCTGCTGGTCTAAGGAGAAAGTGCAAAGTTCCCTCCTTTGAGCAGAGAAAGACAATAAGAACAACAGGGAGACTCTGGGTCAGGGTCCCCTCCTGGAAGAGCCCACTGCAGACTTCTTCCACACTCAGAGTCAATCAGCAAGAATCCACTCCTGGAACGCGGGCTGCTTTCCCTGAGAGAACACCCCGAGGGCACTTAATTAAGAAATGGTTCAAGAGCAATAATGAATTCTCAAACGCACCTATGATACTCCCCATGGGGCACAAATCTAGACCACTTAGCTGCAATGGACACTCCATCCACATTATATGTTGTTAATTTAATATAAAACCGAGTCTTGAGTATGTAATACAATAAAACGTCAGCTACCAAAAGACTTTTCCTCTAGAAAGGCTTTCCAGCCCTAAGGGAGGCCAAAAGGAGCTTCTTTTCCCCACCCCCTCCAGTATCTTTTGAGATCCCCTCAAAAAAAAAAAAGCCTCAGAGTGAGGAGCCCCCTGGTAAACACATGTGAAGACAACCTGAAACCTGGTAGGTCCCATTTATACCCAGGTGGTCCTATCTGCACTCCTGTTTGGCTGACCATGTCAATTAAAAAACAAAACAAACAACAAAAAACCCACTTTTTTCATATCCTAATGGAGAAGTGATAGAAAGGGAGAAATGAGAGAGGAGACAGATGGACAGACAGACACAGTAATGGCAGTCTGATATGAGAGCAGCTAAGAAGCAACAGCTGAAACAGCCAGGCATGGTGGCGCACACCTGTAATCCCATTACTTGAGACTGACACAGAAGGATCGCAGCTTCAAGGCCAGCCTTAGCAACTTAGCAAGACTCTGGTTTTTTTTTGTTTTTTTTTTTTTAAAGGGCTGGGGGTGTGACTCAGAGGTAGAATGCCCCTGGGGTCAATCCCCTATAACACACACACACACACACACACACACACACACACACACACACACAGCACAGAAGGGGCTAGGAACAAAAAGGTCAGGAGAAGCAACAAGTGCATTTGTGGTCTTCTTACTCAGCAGGCTCAAGGACCTTGTGCTTTGCAGGAATCTGCCCCTAGGATGTGTTTGTGGCAGGGTCAGTGGGTACCAGGACTTGCTAAGCCACACAGCCCCCACCTATATTCTCAAAGCAGAATATCATTTCCCTCCACATTACTGTCAGTTTGCAGTTATACATTAATTCTGTGGTGTTGTGTTTAGTATCCAGATTCTCAACAGGATGTAAGCTCTGGAAGGCAGGGATCCTGCCAGTCTGTTCACTACTCCTCGCCTGGCACCGAGTGACTTAGAGTGTTCAATAAATATTTGTTGAATGAATGAGTGAGTGAGTGAACAAACTGGTGAAGGAACAAAGAAATGAACACGTGCATGGGGAGGCGTTTGAGCCTTGTGAAGGAATCTGGGCATGGCTCAAGCAAAGGAAAGGGAAGGGTGATTTAGGCAGAAGAAACAGCACAGACAAATGTATGAAGACATAAAGCAAAGGTGGCCTGGGGCGGCTGGAGGAGTTACCAGGAGTTACTGCCACCCACAGGTGTCCCACGCTCAGCGGCACCTAACAGCTGTCTAGTCACTACCTGTCAGGAGAGCACGCCTTTGTATTGGGACGTCAACAAACTAGTCCACACATAGATTTCCACAAAGCCCAGGATTGCATCTTATTTTCTACTCTCTCAAATTCAAGAACTAGTTGAAGACCTATTGTGCACAGCACTGTGCTGGGCATGGGGATGATACGAAGTCATAAGACACGCTTCCTATCAAGGCTGGGAGCCTGAGAAACACCTAAGCAACCAGAGCCCAGTGGTATGCAGTGCCCAGAGGAAAGCCCAGTCCACTAGCTGTGTGGGTCTAGAGCGGAGTGAGGTTGCTGCTGGAAGTGAGGATTTTTTTCTTATTAACTTTAAAAAACTCAACCCAATGCTTTACTAAGTGCCTATGCCCTCAATTCAGTTCTTGTACTTCCAGAGGAGTGAAAAAGCATTAGGAAATCAGGAAGCGCACAGAGCTCGGAGCTCCCGGCCCTGCCTCTACAGGAGTTGGGTCCCACCTATTAACACCTCAGGCCCTGCACCAGCACACTGCCCCAAAACATCACTTGGCTCTATGAGCCAGAATCTCCCCAAAAGGAACAGCGAGAAGATGGCAGAGCCTCTATACCTGCTGAAAGGGAAGTACCTGGGATAAAAGGGTTCAGAGGAGGAGTAGGCCCATTCCAGAAGCAAACTAGTGATGTAGCAATTTTTCCTAGAAATTGTCCTTCAGCTCCACTCAGATCTATGAGGCTGGGCTGCCAGGTCCCTTACAGTGCCCAAGTGTGCCCCCAGCTCAGAGGGAACCAGGTCCCCCAGGCGGGCTGTAACCACAGCACTCAAGTAAAGAAAACACTGCTGAACTGCCAGAGATGACCTGTGACAAGATGCCAGTTTCCAAGGAGGCTGCTGAGGGAAGCCAGCAGGTTAGCCAGGGCCAAGGCAGCTAAACCTGAGCATCCCAGAACCCGGAGGGAGGGATTAGGGTTCAAAGGAAAAGCTTTAACAGAACGGCCTCTGAGACTGACTAGAGAGACTCCCATGAGTTTGTGGTTTCTAGTAGTGAGATACTGCATCTTTTTCCTCCAGCTCCTTTCTCTTATGGAAGAAAGACAAGCTGCTGATATATGTGAGCAAAGCTACAATCCACCAAGTGGATTCCCTTGGAAACAGACTGGACAAGGGCCTCCCAGAATTAGCTCCTGAGGCCTTCATACCCAGAGCTTCAAGGAAGTGACTAGGCACTGGGTGAATCACTCCAAATGAAATTAGTGATCTAAGTCAAAGGACCACCAGGACCACTGTGCTCTGAAGGCAAGGCTAGGAGGCAAGAGAACTAAGAGAAAAATAGATTATAAGGTAGTGAAAATGCTCAAAAGAAGTTTTGGGGTTTTTTTGGAGTCTTGATCAAAAAATTCTTGCCGGGTGTGGTGGCACACGCTTGTAATCCCAGCATTCGGGAGGCTGAGACTGGAGGATCTGGGTTCGCGGCCAGCCTCAGCTACCTAGTGAGGCACTCCGCAACTTAGTGAGACTCGGTTTCAAAATAAAGAATAAAAAATAGGGCTGGGGGTATAGCTTGGAGGTAGAATCCCCAGTACCGCAAAAAAAAAAAAAAAAAAAAAAAAAAAAAATTCTCAAGAGTGCCAGGTGCAGTAGCACACAATCCCAATACGTAGGAGGCTGAGACAGAAGGATAGCAGGTTCCAGGCCAGCACACAGTAATGTAGAGAGATCCAGTCTCAAAATTAAAAAGAAAAAGGGGTATAGCTCAATGGTAGAATACCCTTGGGTCCAATCTCCAGTACTACAGAAGAAAACACACACACACACACACACACACACAACAACAACAGAAAAAACTCAAGAGGATTGAGAGAAACGTTAAAGGTCTGATATCAGACATATAGTTACCACCTGGTGGCAGCATATCTAAACTAAAGACTGAGTGTGTAAGGTGTGTGTGTGTGTGTGTGTGTGTGTGTATGTGTGTGTGTGTGCGCGCACGCGCGCGCTCACTGCATACTCATACATGTTCAGGGAAAAGAAAAATTGAAGCCGAATCAAAATCTCAGGTACAGAACTCAACACCTCCCAGCTTCCTTTATCCAACTGGGAGTTTCCCCTATGACCTTCCTACTTAGAGGTTATTCTGGATTCCCATTGGTAGAAGGGACCTCATTACATGCCTTTCCCACACTCAAGTCAGAAAGAGGCAGATCTGTCCCAACAAGAGTTAGGCATCTCCAAAGCAGAGCTAGGGAACTGGCCTAAAGCCCAGCAATCCTTAATACTGGTCCAGCAAGCAGGTGAATGAATGAGGGAGGGAGTGAATGAACGAAGCCCCATTTCCTTAAAATATTTACCTTTGGCATCTAGGGTTACCATCATGATGGTAACAGAGGTGGGGCACAGATAAACCCAGCTATTTAGACATTTAGAAATAGCTCCTGTAAAGCATCCATCCCAGGGCTGGCGAATGCAGATCCTGAAAGGGCAGGCCAGGCTGGCCCTGTACCCCAGCAGGATGGCAGACAGACTTGTCCCCTGGGAATCTGAAGACCCAAATGCCTGGTCCAGTTCTTCCTTGATGGGACTTAAGTTACTAAATCTTGGAGCCTTCATTTTTCTCTCCTGGAAAATGGAGATAATTCTCCCCACCAAGCCTAAGGACAGTCAGATAAGACAAAGATAAAAGCAGTCAGAGCCGGGCGTGGTGGCACACGCTTGTAATCCCAGCATTTGGGAGGCTGAGACCGGAGGATCCGGGTTCGCGGCCAGCCTCAGCTACCTAGTGAGGCACTCCGCAACTTAGTGAGACCCTGTTTCAAAATAAAGAATAAAAAAAAAATAGGGCTAGGGGTATAGCTCGGAGGTAGAATGCCCCTGAGTTCAATCCCCAGTACCACAAAAAAAAAAAAAAAAAAAAAGCAGTCAGTCAACTTCAAAGGGCTGCCAGGTGTTCCAGTCCTGATGGCACCAGGTGATGCTGTGATGTCCACCTTGGATTTATCAGTGTGGTCTCTGTGCTATTTCTTCATGAACTGAGCTGCCTTCTCACCTAGGCCTCACTGTCAGCAAAACAAGTGATCCCTCCCAGGCCCAAGTGGCTGCATCTCCTCAGTCAGTAGGAAAGGGATCATTCTCAAGGTTAAACCTAACAATTGCCAAGACACAGACAAATCAAACCATGTCTCCAGTCTGATAATTCAGAGACGATATGATGGCAAATGAAGAACGGAGTATGTTTCCATTCCCCATCCAAAATGCAGCCACTTCCTGTTCTGCAGCCTGCCACCCTCCTGATTGCCACCTTCGAGTGCCACAATGACCAGAACCCTTGGCTCTATGGGACTTTACAGGTTGCCACAGCACACTGCTGCCGTGGGAAGTGCTGCCCAGCCTCACTGTTTCCACCTGGAGGGATCCAGCAGACTGAGGCAATTTGCGGGACAGATACTCTTGGCAGTCCTGCAGGATCCCAGTGATATGGGGAGGGGGCTTCATGTACTGGAGCATCCATGAAGATGACAAGTGTCAACTCTAAACTGTCAACACCAAACTGCCAGTAAAGAAGGACATTCTTACATTGTTCAACAGTCCCATAACTAGGAGAACAGGCAGAAATGATGCACAGTCTCTGGATTCCCAAGTGGGTCCTCGTGGTTATCTGAATAACCATTTTGTGAATGAGTTCCTGCTCCACAGTGGAGATGACTGGTCTTGGACCCTCCCTCCACCAGGAGAGGCAAGTAGCTAGCATATAGCAGATGCTCCAGAAACGCTTGTTGGGTGTGTAGTTGGATGGATGGGTGTGCAAAGGCAGGAGTGCCAGCTTGTTTTGATATCTGACATCTGGAACGTAGAAAGGGGACACATGGCTATAGGGACTGAGGGGTTTTCTAAAGGAAACTAGGACTAAGATTTATAGTGTTAGAGGAAAAGTTCCAGCTAGAATAAAGAGTGTGATCTTAGAGACAGAGAGACCTGGCTCCAAACCTGGGCTCTATCTCTTACTGGCTATGACACTTTGGTAGTACTGTTTAACCTCTCTCTGTGCCTTAGTTTCTCCACTTATAAAGTGCAAATAATAAAGCATCCCTGTAGGTTTGCTTTAAAGATTCAATGAGTCAGGCATGGTGGCACATGCCTGTAATTCTAGTACTTGGGGGGATGCTGAGACAGGAAGATTGCTGGTTTGAGGCCAGCCTCAGCAACTTAGTGAGACTATTTCAAAATAAGAAATAAAAAGAGCTGAGGGTGCAGCTAAGAGGGAGAATGCCCATGGGTTCAATCCCCAGTACCAAAACAAACAAATATTCAATGAGATAAAAGATGTCAGACCATAGTTCATGCAGAGAAAGTTTCCACCAGTGCTTCCAGTCCTCCCAGTTAGGTGCTGGATGGGGACAGTCACCACCCTTTACCCCAAAGGAGCAGTCGATCTGACTGTCAGATGCCTAACAATCACTGGCTCATCTTGCAGCTGCTGGGATCAGTGTCAAGACCTTGTTGATTTCAGAAGCCTCCTCCCACCCCGGCTCCTGACCAGCCTGTGCCTCCTGCTCCAGGTCGGCTTCTCCATGGGTCCATGCCTGGAAAAGCTCGGGTCACCTCCCTGCCATCCCTGAACAGGTGATGAGGTTCAAGCTAGCCACTCCAGAAAGCACTCCAACCAGAAAGCTGAAAACGGCGGTGGGCATTTGCCTTGTCTTTTTTCCACCCCTTTCCTTTGGTGCTAGGGATTGAACCTAGGGCCTCACACATACTAGACAAGTGCTCTACCACTGAGCTACACCCCCAGCTGTGTCTTGTATTTCCTGAATCTATTTGTTATTCCCGGAGGGAAGGAGGGCTAAGTCTTGGGCAATGTTTCAGAGTGCTTAGCACTTGATAGCAAGTGACAGTAACACATCAATAAGCCTCTCAGGGGGTGGGTTGTATCATTCTCTGCTTTACCACCAGCTGTGCACTGAAATCCAATGTTAATTAGGTCAGCAATTCTCAAGGGTGGCACACTGCCCCCTAGGGGCTGTTATGAAGATCCACAAGGGTGTTTGGGGTTGTCACTGTTACGGAGGGACACTACCGGCATTTAGTACAATGGGGAAGGATGCCCAAACTATTACTAACGCTGTATCAGTTGGGGGTCAAGTAGATATTCCTATTTCATTTCAAGTTTTTGTAAAAGTGTATTACTCTTGAAATTGGAAAAACAACATACCCCCAAGTGGGCAAAATTTGCTAAGCAATTTACAATAAAAATTATGTCCTGAAGCATTGGAAATAAGTTTACTATGCATTAATCCAATAAAATCGGGTTATCCCCTCCCCCCACATACAAAAAAAAAAAAACCCTGCTTATAATTTTCTGAGCCTAGCACCTATTTGCATTTCATGAACCTGAACCTGTTTCACATGTAATACATTTTATTTTTGCATGTATTAAGTTTTCCAGGATTTCATTTAGTATGAAATTGTAAAAAGCTACTCATCATTTAGGAAAACCCAGGCATTGATGCCAACACTCTCGGCAGCATTTGACTTACAAGATGATTGACATGTGTCTGTCCACAGTGGAGTATGTAACGTGACACTGACAGGATTCTGAGGGTGGGTGTCTGTGTGGGACAACTTCCTATGTCTTCATGTGCAGGTGCCTGAGCACGTCCTCTCTCTCTCTCTCTCTCTCTCTCTCTCTCTCTCTCTCTCTCTTTCTCTCTCTCTCTCTCCCCCCCCCCCACCTCTCTACTGGGGATTGAACCCAGGAGCATTCTACCTCTGAGCTACAGGCCCAAACCTTTTTATTTTTTATTTTGAAACAGGGTCTTGCTAAGTTACCATGTGCAGGCCTCAAACCAGCAATCCTTCTGTCTCAGCCTCCCAAGTACCAGAATTACAGGGATGCACCACCACACCCAGACCTCCATTTCTCTTTTATATTTCAACTAGGACAGTATAGTTGATTTCTAGGAGTTTCATGCAGAGATAGGTTATATTATCTATGAATCTCACATTAGGGTGGTAATGGGGGCATTAGAACGTATATGTTATAGAAAGGCCCATTGGTACTGTCAGGGCTGAGAGGGGTTGACTGAGCTTCTGGGATCACAAGACAGTGCCTTCATGAACTGTGACTTCCAGGCAAGCCCTCACCACAGTCACAGCAGAGGAAGTCTGGAGAAGGATTCTGCTTGCCAAGCACATGACTGCCAGTCTCACACTGTGTGACACAGGATCTTCATCTGTCCGAGGTGGCGCAGGGGTGAGCAGGGACTTCCCCCCACTAGACCAGAAGGAAGAAAGCCATTTCTCAGCAGAAAAATGGAAGCAGAACTGGCCAGGCTACTCACAGAGGTCTTCTGTGGCCGCTGGGGCGAAGGCAGCCATGGACTCGTACAGCTCCTCGTCACAGCCGGGGTTGAGGGAGCATTTCATGAGCAGGTCTGTGGACAGGTGGGCCATGGACTCGTAGACAGCATCGGCCTCCTCCCCATGCATCAGCTCCTCTTTAATGTGGCTCTTCAGCATGTCCACCGTCTCCTGCAACAGAAGACAAGGCCACAGGCGCGTTGAGGGGCCCGGCTGTGTGTGTCTGGGGGTCAGGCCCCCAGGGTTTGTGGCAGCAAAGCAAGTGTTCCCTGGGTCAGGGTCACCGCTTGCTTCTGTATATCTGTACTCCCTGCCTGACTGGAAGCCCATCGGGGCCAGACTCCATGTCTTTTTTCTTTCCTTGCTTTCTGTTCTTTGTTTTCGTCTCTGTATCTTCCCCACAACACGACTCACAGAGTTATGCACTCAAGGGATACTGGTTAAATGTTTAACGACCAGATGATCCAAGTAAAAAACTGCTTTCTCACGGAAACCAAATGCATGTATCTGTATTTATAGCTACACAATTCACATTGCCAAACTATGGAACTAGCCAAGATGTCCATCAACAGATGAATAGATTACAAAACTATGGGATCTGTACACAATAGAATTTTACTATTGGGTCGACAGGTCCCTGGGTAACTCCCTGGCCCAGGCCCTTCTCCAGGCTACTCAGTCATAAAGAAGAACAAAATCATGTCATTTGCAGGGAAATGGATGGAAAACATTATGCTAAATGAGATTAGTCAGTCACAAAAAGTAAAAAAATCGTATGCTCTCCCTAATGTGAGGAAGCTCGGGAGAAAGTGGGACATAAAAGGGACTCTAGACAAAGAAGGCGAAACCTTAGATGAGCAAAGAAGGTGACTTAACTGAAGGTGAAGCCTAATGCACATGATGTACTTTCACAAACATATCAAAGTCAATCACTAATCTGAACTTGAGAAGGACGGAGGGCAAGGGAGTGGGGTGGGAATTGGGGAAGGATTAAATGAGAAATGTGTGCATGTATGCCTTTACCAGCTTGTACCTAACAAAGATGTATGATTACAATGCACCAATAAAAAAATTTTTTAAAAAACTGCTTTTTCGTGAGCACCTATTATGGGTTGAGTACAATGCTGAGTGGTGACTACACGAGATCTCATGCCATCCCTTCCACACGGCTTGAGAAAGGTAGTCGAGTCCCTAGTTTACAGATGAGTAAAACAAAACCCCCCAAAAATGTAGTGCCTTACCAGAGGGCTTGCAAACTCAGCTTTTGACCTTTCTACTACATCTCAGATCCTCAAAAGGGAACAAGTGACACAAGAGGCAGTGACCTTTGCTGGTAGCCATATGGAAATACAGGTGAGCTCAGCAGGGCTGCTGCTAAGGTGTTTCTGGGTTTGGGTCGACAGGTCCCTGGGTAACTCCCTGTCCCAGGCCCTTCTGGCAGGCTTCTCCAAAATGCCTGGTGGTTTGTAGGCTTCCTCCCTCAGTTTCAAGTTCTAGATGCCCAGGAGGAGAGCTAGTCTTGGATGAAGGGCCCTGAAGTCAGAAAAGATGCCGCTGTCATTCTGCCGCCAAGTGGCTGTAAAACTGGAGAGCTGACTTCTCTGAAACCTCTGCACAACCTTTCCTGGCAAGAAATCTTGGTATGTCACAATCCTTACTTCAGCTTCAACACACAAAAATTCTCATTTTCATCATCACTACTCAAGAAAGCTGATCTTTGTGCTGGTTTCCCGGTGACACTTGAGTGGATCAGGTGACAGCTATGTAGCTTTCTACACTCCAGGCCTAGCATTTGGTTTTGCTGTGGTGGGAAAAGAATATGGAGCAGTTGTTAGAGCCTGTAGCACCATGCAGGGATGACCTTTTGGTAGCAAGGCTGACGATGCATTGGTGGAAGTGACTACAGTTGGGAGGAAAGATAATTCAAGAAACACGAATCAGATGAACTTCAGGGCACAATGGAAGTGCATCTTTAAACCACCCTGTTCTACAGGGCCGGATAAGGAGCCCTGGCTTGAGCATCAAAGTAGGTTCAAATCCCATCTCCACCTTTACTAATAGGTGGCTCTAGGCACAATTGCCTTGCCTTTCTAAGTCTCTTTCCTCATTTATATAACAAGGATCTCAACATTGTCAACTTCAAAGGATTGTGGTAAGGATGAAATGAGATCATATGTTTGCCAATCAAATAATTTCTGTAAATATTAGCTACTACTATGAACACCGTATGTCCTTAGTAAAAAAAGAAAAACTCCTGACCAAAAAAACAAAATGCTATATTTTGTACATTTGCAATTTCAAAAGTCAAGTCAAGTAAATACTCCATGACTATGAGTGCCTGTTAGACCCACTTATGTCAGCAAGGCCCAAAATAAGGATTTAGAGTGTTCTATTCTCTCAAAACACATATCACCCCAAAACATTGGGAAGCTCCCTCTAATGTGCCTTGGTGAGTTATTTTCTTGTAGATTTTTCAATACAGAGCAGAGAGTTAAGTTCCTGGAGAGGTGTCAGGCTCTCTTCTGTCTGCAGGTAGAAAGCAAGACTGGATAGTGTCCACTGCTACTTTGGGGGGTCACAGCCCCCTATGAGAGGCTGAGCTATTCTTAGGTGCCCTCTGTGGGGCTGTGAAGTAGAAGGAAAACCAGGAAGGAGGAAAGTCAGGAAGAGCAGCTGCCTCCAAGATAACAGAGGCAACGCTGGGGTGTGGAATGAAATGTAGGCACGGGATGAGATCAGATTCAGAGAAGGATTGACCCAGAAGTCAATGATCTGGTTTGGGGGCCCCAAACCAGATGAGAATATAAGCTGGGTGTATCTGCCTATCTTAAGTTAAGACCCAGGCAGAGGGTCAGAAAAAGAGATGGGCTGTTGGCAGGGGGTGAGGTCTTATAGTTAGCTTCTTGATCCTGCATCAGGTGCACAGCCTTATTTTGGTCTCTGCTAGGGAAACAGCCAATCCCAACACAGTTCACCTGGGCCAAAAGATGGGCAAGGTAGTTAGGAACCTCAGGAGCCCTGGAGGTAAGTGGGGAGGTGGGTAGGGATGAGGGGTAAGCATCAGCCTTTAGCAGATCCATTCCATAAATGTCTCTAAATCCTCTGAGGGTGGATCTCAGTGTGTACATACATTATTACCTTTTATCCTCCAAACAACTCTGAACAGAACTATTATGTCTTCCTCCTGCATATTAAGAAACTGAGAGCGGACACGTGGCTTGTCCAAGGTCACATGACTGTCAAGTGTGTACCAGAACCTGGTCCTAGGTCCATGGCACTTCAGAGCCCATCTCTTCAGCCCACACAGATACCCACTGCCAGAAGGGGCACACAGGACATGCGAGGGAGGAAACCCACTCATGTCCATGGTGGAAGGCAGTCCTGAGCCACGCAGGGCATTTCCAGTCACTGGCCTCTCTCACCTAGACCTTACCACATACTCATCGATGAACTGCCGCAGGTCCCTGAAGCCGTGTTTCTCGGCGATGGTGTTGGGGTAGTGGCCATGCTTGTTGGCCACGCTGTATGCCTGCAGGGCTCCTGGGCAGGTCAGCAGCAAGGCGGTGAGGTTCTTCAGCCCATACTTCGCAGCGAAATGCAGCAAGGTGGGCAGCTCTTCATCCCTCTGATCTGAAAATGTGTCAAGGAGAATGTAATCAACACATAAGAATAAAGGCACAAGACACTCTTGTTCAAGGAGATAACGCTGTCAAGCACAGCATGGCATCTAGTAGGCACTCAATCATTGCTTTTGGTTTGTGCTACTGGGGATTGAAACCAGGGGCATTCTATCTCTGAGCTACATCTCTAGACCTTTTTTATATTATTTTTTAATTTTGAAAGAGAGTCTGGCTAAGTTGTCAAGGGCCTCAATAAGTTGGCTGAGGCTGGCCTTGAACCTGTGAGCCTCCTTTGGGAGGTCTCAGCCTCCCAAATACTGGAATTATAGGCATGTGCCACCATGCTGGGCTCAGTCATTGTTTATTCATCGACTGACCTAACATCTGACAGCTTCCATTGGGGCACCACCGAAGATTATGTACTCACATGTCAGGGGAAATGATATTTTAATTAATTATAATATCAATAATTAATATCCTACCTTCTTTCTCCAAAAGAATTGGAAAATCCTTAAAAGATAGTACTAGTTCAAAAGGTGCTGGTTTCATTCTTTTTTTCTTTTTTGCAGTGCTGGGGATGAAATCTATGGCCTCACACAAACTAGGCAAGTGCTCTTCCACTAGCTACACCCCCAACCTTGAAAGGTGTTGATTTCTAAAAGCTTAATGAGCCAGGCCCAGTACTTGGGAGGCTGAGACAGGAGAATTACAGATTGGAGGCCGGCCTCAGAAACTTAGACCCTGTTTTAAAATGAAAAATAAAATAGGGCTGGGGGTGTAGCTTGGAGGCAGAATTCCATGGATTCAATCCACAGTACCAAAAAATAAATAATAAAAGAATGTTTGGGGGTCAGCCAGAAAGCATGAGAGTGGGAGCACCAGCAGGTGCCCCAGCACTGGGTCCTGGCCCGGGCAGAGCTTCTCTTGAAGGTACAGTCTTGGCCATGTGGTCGGCAGTTGGCCAGGGCAATTCCATCCCCTCCCCTTTTCCCATACTACATGTATTCTGACCAGGAAAAATGTGGTAGCACATGGGTAGCCTAGACAGTGAATAAATATCTCAGACATCCTCTTGCAGCAAGTGTCCCTGTAAGTTGTTATTTTCTATCTTACATGTTCTTGAATGTTTATATTTCAATAAACCTCTACCTCTTCACATTCACACATACACCTACATGTTTTGATCTTCTCTGCAAAGCTCAGAGTGCACAGAAACTATTGTCTTGTGCTGATTAAGAGAAAGAACCCCATCCTCCTAGCTCTTATTTACAATTTCATAAAAAGTAAATAAGTATGCCAAGAAAATAGACGTTTGTGTCATAGAGTTGGAGATAAATTTTTTCCCATAAAAGTTGATTGCTAGGTGCAACAAACACACACACATACACACACATGACAAACCCAGCTTCCTGTTAACCAGGATATGATCCTTGGGACGAAGGGTCTGAAAATGTCCCTGGATCCCACATTCCTCTCTCCTGAGTCCCAAGTTTAAGAACAAAGAGTAATAACATCTACCTGAAGTGATGCTGAATATTCCACAGTAGGAAATGGGGAACAGCATCGAGATAGAGAATGCCCCAGGACAGGCTATATCTCTCAGGCTATGGAAGGATGGAACACAGGCAGAAAGAAAACCAGAGACTTGAGTCCCATTTGTGCAGTGCCACCATGATGCAAAGGAAGAGTAGTGTCTACCGGAGCACTACAACAAGCATCCCGCCGGGGGCACCTGGCACCATCCCCATGCAAGTGGCATGACTTCCCCAGCTCCCAGCATGTCACTTGTGTACGAGCACCTGCTCCTTCCTCATGGGATAATATCTGTTTGGAGCCTTTAAGAAGCCAGCCACCTGGGAGCGGTTCCAACCCCTCACTGAGCTGCCAGCCTGGCAAGGAAGGCAGATGCAGCTGGCAAGTGCTAGGATGAGGCCCCAAGATGCTAGGGGAGCCTGTGGCAGGTAGTGGAATCTGCTGGAGGTTTGCGGAAGGGCTTCCTAAGTGCGGCAGGGAGGAGAAGTTGGCCAGGGAGTGGCGACCGAGGTGTGAATTCCCATGAGCGGAGGGGAGATGCAGGTGAGAGCAGTTGGTGCTGTCCACACAGCAGAGCCAGGAAGCCCAGGGGAGCGCAGAGAGGTGCAGGTGGAAAGGCGCAGGGGCCCCAGGAAGGGCTTGTCAGCAGGCTGAGGAGTTTGAACTTCATCCAGAAAGCATGTGTTTTAGAAGGGGGTAAGGTACATTTGTGTGCCGCATAATGACGTTTCTGTCAGCAAACAGATTAGGATGAAGCCAAAAAACTTCAGTGTCCCCTAGTGAAACAGTTGCCATCGTAACATCGTGGCACAACACACTACTCACATGCTGGTGACGGGGCTGGTGGGAACAAACCCGCCGTGCTGCCAGGTGTACAGCAGCACAGCACGCACGGTCACGTACAGTACATGACATTGATGATATGAATGCTTATGTTACTGGCTTATGTATGTAATTCTTCTTGCAATTTTAGACTATACCCCCATTTATTATAATTGATTGTGTTATTGGTTTATGTATTTACCATATTTTTTTAATTTAGGCTATACCCCTACTTATTATAATTAATGATGTTACTGATTTATGTATTTTACTATACTTTCTATTGTAATTTTAGACTGTACCCCTACTTATTAAGGAAGTTGTGGGTGACAGAGCATGCTGTGTGTCACTGGCCACCTTATGCATTCTGCATTTACTGTGTCTCCTGATGGCACCGTTTTGTCTTGCACTTGATTTAATCTTGTATCGATCTGCTCATCTTGGCCCTAGGGGCAATGGTCTATACCATATATGTATCATATAGCCCAGGTGTTGAGCAGACCACCACCTAGGCTTGTGTAAATGTGTGCAATGAGGTTTACATGAGGATGACATCCCCCAATTAGGTATTTTGCAGAAGGCAACCCTATCATCAAGCGAAACATGACTGTATTCATATTTGCAACTGAGAAGAATCTCCAGCTATCTGGTGACACATGAGTCCTTCTTAAAGGTTGGGCTTAGAGCAGGGACCGCAGAAAGTCCTCATGTGGGCCGGCCAAGGGCTGCACGCGGCAGGCTGCTATCGGCCCCCGACTGATTCCCTGAGGTTTGACCGTAGGCTTACTTGTCATCATATCTTCTTCTTCAAGCTGGCTGATCCCAAAGAGGTGCAGTCCACTCGCGGGGATGTTGTTCTTCAGCGACTCAGTCAGCAGTTTGTCAAGGGTCTCTGTGTTGTAGGGCACAATTTTAAAGGCCTGAATGCAAAAGTGAAGATGGTCAGATTTTAAATCTGGCTTTCTCCTGGCCCAGCAGACGTGAGGCTGAAATGCCATGAGCAGAAACATACCCAGTAAGCTCAGGTTCCCTTTTGGCATCCTCACCTGACACATGAACTCCACAGGATTGGCAGCACTGGACAATAAATTCCCAATTTCTTCCATGTCAGTATAAAAGCTGATAATGGTTTCACATACCACCAAGTCCCCGGAATATATCTTCAGACAAACATTCCCAGATGAAAGGTCTGAACAGAAGGAAAGATACTGTAAATCGCCCAGGAAGAACAAGTGTCCGGGGAGAAGCATGCAAGGACAGTTAGGTGGGTTCCATCTACATGGTGGAGAAGCTACTCGGATCCTGGAGGCAGGTGGGGAGGAGAAGCCAGGGGAAGGGTGCAAGAGGAGCACAATGCAGCCAGCACACCTCGGAGCTCGGAGTCACAGCAAATGGCCTCACTGGGTCTCCAATTTAATTTTTGAAGAATTTTCATCTGTTTTGCTTACTATTGTAGGCCTAATGCTTCAAGAGGAAGGAAAATTGAGCCGGACATGGTGGCCCATGTCTGTAATCCCAGTACTTGGGAGGCTGAGACAGGAGGACCACAAGTTTGAGGCCAGTGTCAGCAATTTAGCAAGACCCTGGTATATATATATACACACATACACACACACACACACACACACACACACACACACACACACACGTCTGGGGTTCTAGCTCGGGGGTAGAACACCCCTGGGTTCAATCCCCAGTACCAACGGAAAACACAAGGAAGAACAGTTGGGCTTAGGGCACTTTACACAGTGGTGGCGGAAGGCGGGGACCCTGGGAGGTGACACTGTGTCTGGGCCAGTGGCACCAGTGGCCTTGCTCTGGCAGCTGTCATTACTACATGCTCTCCCAGGACAGGACTACACCACCGGAAGGGGTTTTGAGGGGAAAGAAAAAATTAAAAATACACCAACCACAAAGATTCGATTCACAAAAGAGGAAATGCAACAAGCAGAGAACATGGAAAAATACTCAACCTCACTAGTAATTCAGGAAATGTAAATTGCAACAATGGACTACTAATATATATATATATATAATATTATATATATATAATATTATATATATAATCAGCAAAACCATCCAAGGTGACAGTGCCTGGGGCTGGCGATGGGGCAGCAAACAGGCTGGAGCGCAGTGCTCGTCCAGAAGGCCGCTAAGTCCCTGCTATCCTGTTACCCCGGGCTACTCACCTGGAGCCTTCACAGAAACTGTGTACTCATTCTCCAGCGTGGCTTCCACCCTGATGGAGGGGGCATCTTCAGGGGAAAACTCTGCCTCTGTCGCCACTTTCTCATCCAACTTACATCTCACGATGACATAGATAGTTGTTTCTGCCTGAAACGGGAGACAGCTGGAGACTGAACCAACCTACCTCCAAGCTACATCCCTAGCCCCACTTTATTTTTTGTTTTGAAACAGGATCTCATCAAGTTGCTGAGGGTCTTGCTGAGTTGCTGAGGCTAGGCTTAAACCTGCGATCTTCCTGTCTCAGCCCTCCAAGTATTGGGATTACAGGCCTGTGCCACCACACCCAGCTTGTAATAATCATTTTTATAAACTCAACTTAACAAGACCCTGCTTCCAAATAAAAAGTGAAAAGAGCTGGGGTTGTAGCTCAGAGGTAGAATGCCCCTGAGTTCAATCCCCAGTACCAAAGAAGAGGGAGGAGGAGGAGGAGAAGAAATGCAGACTGCTAGCCCCCTCCTGGACCACCACCCCAGAGTCTGCATGCTAACCAGACAGTGAGGTGACTGCTCTGCACCTGACAGAGTGGAGTGGGAGGCTGGCCTAGAGATGGCCTCTTGGGCTCAGCTCCTGCAGGCACTGGAGGGGCAAAAACAACTCCTTGGAGGATTCATTTTCATCAAGCAACTTGGATAGCTATTTTACTTGGCTTTCAGATCTCACATGGAGACTACCAAATGGAATTACAGGTTGAATATCCTTAAGCCCAAAAAATCCATAATCTAAAATGCTCCAAAGTCTGAAACTTTTTGAGCACCAACATGACATCACAAATGGAAAATTCCACACCCGACTTCACATGACAGGTTGTAGAGAAAGCACAGGCATACTAAAAATATTGCACAAAATTACCTTCAGGCTATGTGAATAAGGCGTATATGAAACATAAATGAATTCTGTTTCTAGACTCTTTCCCATTCCCAATATATCTCATTATGTATATACAAACAATCCAAAACTCCCCCAAATCTGAAATCCAAGACGCTTCTGGTTCCTGGCATTTTGGATAAGGGGATACTCAATCTGTTTCCTGTTTTATTATGCTGAGTAAGCTGGAAAATGGTCCTTTCAGATTGATCTGGTAAGAACAGATTCTCCAAAACACAGGGGGAAGGAGAGATGTCTGGTTAGAGCTAGTCCCAGATGTTCATTCCAAGATTCTGTGAAGACGTCTTTGCAGTAGCCCTTCGCAAGGAGAGCCACAGGAACGGTACAAAAAGCTTAGGTTTTACAGCAGGTGGAGGAGGGGCATGGTGCAGGTTCCTGGAGGTGACGTAGGCTGAACACCCATGTACCGTGGTTATTGTCACCCCTGCTGCAAGCCTAGCCCTGTCCTACGTGTACCTTGTTCCAGGGAAATGAGAAGCTGAAGAGAATGGGTGTCTGCCCTGTTAACAGTCAGGACCCAACCTCAGCCTAGCCACCTTCAACCCAGAGACCTACAGTCAGCAACAATACTGGGTTGCTGGGCAACCAAGAAAAAATACTGGGTTAATGGGCAACCAAGATGGGAGAAGGAATAAGAACCTGGAAAATTGGAAAGGTAAGTGAAGGCCATCAGGCTGTGGTTCCAAACACCTTCACCCACAGGCACCAAGAGTCTGATCAAGAGGGTCATGGGGAAGGCTGGAAGCAGACTGGGGAAAGTAAAACTTACATGCCCACACAAGCCTGGCCAGGAAGGGAGAGGAGTGAGCTGGGCTGAGTGTAGAGAACAGGGTGCAGTGGGGACTAGCAGACTGGAGGATGTGCCGCCTATTAAAAGGCTGCTCAGCTCCGCCAGTCATCTTAGTCTTAATACTATCAGATTATCATTCAAAGGAAGCTTGAGACACAGATTTTTTTTTTTTGGTGCCTAATTTTTAAAATGCTGTGAAAAGTTCAAACCAAACATGTCTATGAGTCAAATCAAGCCCCCCAAAACAGTCAGCAACAACCCCCCCCCCCCCCCCCCGCCCAATGTCTCGTGGCCTTGGCTGCACAGAAAACCACTCATAAGCTCAAGGAGGCCAGTTTCCACAATTTTCATGCCTTGTCATCTCCAGGAGCCCACATGGGCAAGCTTAGCAAGAATCCGCCAAGAAAAAATCTTGCTGCCCCGAGCTATCACAAATGCTACACATTTCTTACCATGAAAGAAAAGAAAATGAAAAACTATCAATATCATAGTAAGATTCAAATGGCAGTGACTTATCTGTTGGGCCCTCACAGTCAACTCACCTGTCAATTTATGCCCCACCCTAAAAGTGCTAGTCACTTAGGCATTGATCCAGTCCTTTTAGCAAGCAGTATTGGGTAGTGAATTTCAGCCAGTGATTGAAGGCCCTCCTTGGGCCAGGCAGACGACCAGGTGATAGAGAAGCAAGCTCTCCGCAGCCCCATTTCCTCCTCCCAGCAGGAAGAGCTGCAGCCCTATCTAACTCAGGGGTTGGCATATGTGTCTGTAATGTCCGTGTCTACTGGTCTCCTACATGTTCTATGTATATTGATCAATGAAATAGAATTTTTGCACTGATGGTGCATACATTCCTGGGCTTGCTTCTCTTGACTTACAGGAGCAAGGAGTATTTAAAACCCAGGTGAGGGGGCTCCCAAGGGAAGGCTTCGCTTGTACTGAGGTGTACCCTGAGTCCTCACTCCCTTTACTGCAACAAAAGCATCCGTTTGGAAAGCCCAGGCTGTGACATGGATCCCTGGTCCCCAAGGGCGCCTACCCCACAGCGAATGCGGTCCGGCTGCACCACCATCAGGTTCCCAGGCGAAGTCTCCAGCGGCAGGTTCTGCTGCTTCGAGTAGGGAAAGACCTTCTCGTCCTCGGGCTCCGTGTCGGTGACTGAGTCACAGCCAGAATCTACAGAACAGAGGACACCACTGAATGGGAACAGAAGGAAGAACTAGTGGGCATGTTCTACCCCCACGAAAGCCCCAAATATTACCACATAGGAACAGCTCTGAACAGCAAACAAGTTCAAGCTGAAGGAGGGACTCAGGAAGTCACAAAAGCGACCCAATGGGGGAAAGTCAGCCACTGAGGAGGGTGACAGCAAGAAGACAATGGTGGAGGGAAGGCCAAAAAGTCTGAGGCGGACATCTGGAAACTTCACCTCAGGAGCTCTAGCAGGGTGACTAGTTGTGAGAAGGGGAGGGGTCAGAAGGAACTGCCTGCTTAAAGGTCATCCTTGGAGCACAGAGTAAAACCTGTGCTGTCTAGAAAGCCCTCAGACCTCAGGGTCAAGGCCTGTCCACATCCCCCTTTGGAAGCATCAGTGAGAAGCAATTATTTTCAACAAGGCTTGTGTGTGTGTGTTTGCCTATACACGCACAGCAAATAAGCACATGAAAAGATGCTCCACATCTTACAGTCTCCTGGGAAACGTCAATTGAAACCTAAGTGGCAAACACATCTATCAAAATAGCCAAAATCCAGAACACTGACAACATCAAATGCTGGTGAGGATGTGGAGCTCCAGGAACTCTCATTCACTGCTAGTGAGAATGCAACGCTACAGCCACTTTGAAAGACAGTTCCCCTCCCTCTCTCCCTTCCTTCCTTCCATACTAGGGATTGAACACAGGGGCATTCTACCTCTGAACCATACCTCTAGCCCCATTTTATTTTTCATTTTGAAACAGGATCTCGCTAAGTTGCTGAAGCTGGCCTCGAATCCACAATCATCCTGTCTCAGCTTCCCAAGTACTGAACAGTTCCACAGCTTCTTACAAGACTAAATATACTTCTGTCATCCAACCCAGCAATCATGCCCCTTGGTATTTACCCAAAGTAGTTGAAAACTTAGGCCCATGCAAAAACCCACACACAGATGTTTGCATTAGCTTTGTTCCTAACTGCCAAATTCTGGAAGCAACCAAGGCACCAAGGTGAATGGATAAATAAAATGTGGGTACAGCTCAATGAAGAAATGAGCCATACATGGGAGGCTGAGACAGAAAGACCACAGGCTTGAGGACAGTCTCAGCAACTTAGAAAAGCCCTTAGGACTTAGTGAGACCTTGTTTCAAAATTAAAAATAAAATAGAGCTGAGGTAGAATGCTCCTGGGTTCAATCCCCAGTT